>JAJAGP010001186.1:0-223545 GCA_025084515.1 Ancistrus triradiatus | reverse complement strand
TGTGCAGGACTTGTATATGTCATTTCCAAGATGAATTGATGCTGTATTGGCCGCAAAAGGAGGCCCTACACCATACTAATAAATTATTGTGGTCTAAAATGACAGGTGTTTCAGTTTCATTGTCTAACCCCTGTATTTGTATATTTTTAATGTGTATACTTATATTTCTTGATTGTTTGTGTATATAACAGTTACGGTAGTTGTGGAATTGCACACTGAATCTCAAATGTAACGTTTCAGTACAATCATCATTTGGTTAGACAGCTCACCTTGTGCTAACTGGAAGTATGACAGAAATTATGCCTACTGAGACTCTGCTTCTATGATTATAAACTCCAGCAGTGTTTCCTGGCAATTCTGTCATCTCTCTGACCCTGCTGGAAAAGATCAAACTTATTTTCCTCAGGTCTTTCATCTTGCGGTTGCCCTCCTTTCATGTGTTGCTGTTAGCTGACAGTACCAGTTTGTCCCTTGGCTGAAAACTGAAGGATGGGAGTCTGGCTGTACCCTAGGCCTAATAATCACTAGTACTGACCACTCCACTATGGTGGCTATTATGTAGATATTTTGGCATGCAAGCCAACCTAGAGAGTTCTTAAACACCTGGCTTTGGGGAGTAGGACTATATGGTGTGGATGAGACTGAAGACAAATTCATCACTGGTTTATTAGTGAAAATGAGGGCTGGCATCTGGTATTTGTACTGTAGGCAGCTATTGCTGCAAAATGCCTCCTCGGTGCTTTGTGCAGTAGCTTGCCTACACTGGCTCACGGAATCAAGCAAGAGTTGGTGTACTGTCACAGTCATAGGAATAAGAACACTGTATCAGCCATTATCAGAAATGAAGCCCTTGACATTCATTTCAAAGAATCGATCTCATGCAGAGTGGTTCTGTGCAGGGGGTCTGTTGTGCCGACGTTCATTTTAACCTCTGATTTTGATACTGGAACTTGTTGAGAGCAAGGCAGGCGAGAGTAAAGGAGTTCATTAATTCATGCCATTAGTGTTTATGGAGGTGAAAGGTTTCAAGACATGTCTTGCACTTTAACGCCTGCACATGCTTTTGTTTTGATGCTACCAGTAGTCTGGGGTAGCTGAGCAGTTGCTGTCCGAGGTGCTGGAGCCCAGGTGTTTTTGGCAGTGTTGGAATCCATGTAAGGCAGGATGTCACAAAACTTGATAAGGAAAATTGTTCAGTTGTTTAAAAAGTTATCATTTTTTTTACAAGTAAATGACTGAATGCTCTGTCAGAGAAGTGAACACGTTTGCAGAACAGGTTCTGTCTACAGAACAGCCAGTAGGACCTGTAAGATGTAAGTTACTTACATAACTGAAGGCATGTTAAGTACTTTCATAATATTACTTTTATATTTTTACATGACATTTCACACTTTTTATGTATAACAGTAATGCGTAATTTAGTGAGACAATGTATGAACAAATACAATGCATTCAAAAGGTCTTCAGACCCTTTCACCTTTTTCACATTTTGTTATTTTGTGGCCTTGTGCTAAAATAAAATTAAAAAAATAAATGCAGATCCTCTCAAACTCTGTCAGGTTGGATAGGGATCGTCGGGTTTGAATATTTGTGTTTGTCTATGCGAAAATTTAGTTTTTCCTGTTTTCACTTTCTCATAGTGGGGTAATGAGTGCAAATTGATGGAGAAAAACTTGGATTTTTTTTTTTATTTTAGCCCAAGGCATCAATACAACGGTCTGAACACTTTCCAAATGCATTGTATATTGTAAAATATGATTACATTTCTCAAAATTAAGTCCTATGCTTCATTTTTTTTTCATTGACAGGATTGTCTTTTTGAGAAAGGGAACCCCTGATCAGTGACCACAGACTTAGACCTGAGAATTACTGGAGGCTGGGGAACCTTTTCATTCCAGGGAAACCCTACTGGACTTTGGGTTCCGATAACTTCAACACAACTGTGCTGCTGCTCAATGTCCAAAGTGGTTCCTGGCACCAGTTTGTGTATAGGAATGACTGAATTGATACACTTGATGGAATGTGATGTGACATTTTAGTGTGTATATGTGTCATATGTATCTTGCTAGTACAAGGTTTGACCCCTTTTTGGCTTCAGAACTGCCTTAATTCTTCATAGCACAGATTCAACCAGGTGCTGAAAACATGTTGACCATGTTGTCCATGTTGACAAATCTCCCATTCCATCACATCCCGAAGGTTTTCTATTGGATTGAGATCTCGTGACTGTGAAGGCCATTTGAGTACAGTGAACTCATTGTCATGTTCAAGAAACCAGTTTAAGATTATTTGAGCTTCGTGACATGGCACATTATCCTGCTGGAAGTAGCCATGAGAAGAAGGTACACTATGGTCATAAAGGGATGCACAGGGTCAGCAACAATACTCAGGGTAAGCTGTGGTGTTTAAACAATGCTCAATTGGTATCAAGGGGCTTAAAGTGTGCCAAGAAAATGTCCCCCACCCCATTACACCACCACAAGCAATACAAGGCAGGATAGATCCATGCTTTCATGTTCTTTATATCAAATTCTGATTCCACCATCTCAATGCTGCAGCAAAAGAACAAGCAATGTTTTTCCAATTTTCTGTTGTCCAATTTTGGTGATCCCATGCGAGCTGTAGCCTCAGATACCTATTCTTAGCTGACAGGTGTGGCACCCCAGTGTGGTCTTCTGCTGCTGTTGCCCATTTGTCTTAAGATTTGATGTGTTCATCATTCAGAGATGATATTCTGCATACCTTCATTGTAATGAGTGGTTATTTGAGTTACTGTTGTCTTTCTATCAGCTTGAATCAGTCTGGCCATTCTCCCCTGACGTCTGACATCAACAAGGCATTGTCACCCAGAGATGCATATGTTCTCTTTTTCAGACCATTCTCTGTAAACCCTAGAGATGGCTGTGTGTGAAAATCCCAATAGGTCAGCAGTTTCTGAAATACTCAAAGCTGCCCATCTAGCACCAACAACCATGCCACTTTCAAAGTAACTTAAATAAACTTAACTGTGTTTGAATTTTAGCAGGTATACTTAATGAAGTGGTCGGTAGGGTTAGGGTTAGGGTTAGGGTAAATGTGCTTAATCAAATCTAGAATTCTGATAGTTATATGGAATAATGGACTGACAACAGTATAATGAAATGTACTTATGAATGTCCGAAATGCTACAACAGAATAGAATCAGTTCTATAATATGCTTTGACATTGAATTTCATTCAGTGCAACGTTGATGGCCGATTCCCATGTCACACTTAACAATGAGTCTTAAAAATGAGAAGTTACTATCAGCAGCATGTTGGTTTTAAATGCTACAGTGGTGCTTTAAAGTTTGTGTTTAGAATTGTCTATATTTATGTATAAATATGCCCTAAAACATCATCAGTTTTTCAAGACCTAAAAGTTAAACAGAGAACAAAATGAGACAACTGAGACAAAAATATTATATATTATATATTATGCTCATATATTTATTCATTGTGGAAAATGATCAAATTTTACATATATGTGAGTGGTAAAAGTATATAAACCATTGCTTTTAGTTTCTGGTTTGACTCTGCTGTGCAATAATAGTGGCAACTAAACATTTCTGATGACTGCTGATCAGTCTCACATGTCAACTTGGAATAATTTAAGCACATTTGAGATTCAGACACTCTCCAGAGTTTTAAGTCTAGGCTAAAGACATACCTATTTACACAGGCTTTTGACTAGATTTAGACCAGGATGCATGGCTTGGGTCACTGGGGCCGGAGTCTGGAGTCATGTCTGGCCTGCCTGCCTTGTCCGCTAGCTGGGAGTGTCGAGTGGGCGGTCTGGCTAAACTGGGCTTCGGTCCCCGTGATCTTGACTCATGCATCGTTGACTTAGAATAAGTGCAGAGCTGGGGGTTCATAGTCAAAGAGTCTTATGGTGATCAGAGACATTGGGTTGCTGTCTTCTGCCTCCCGTGGGGTTGCCGATGTCTCATGTGATCCCTCTTGGCTGTGTTTCCTACCAGTTCTCCTCTCTCTAGCTATGTTGCTATAGCTAATTCTGCCGGGGTCTCATGCTACACATGGCATCAGTGATTGTTAATAGACACTGTGCTCTTAATCAATAACTAATTACATTTTCTAATTACAATTACATTACCAGTTCCAGCCCCACAGATGATGTTCATCCGCTGCAGCTCCACTCAAGCTGCTTCCGTCATCAGCTCCAGCCCCACCATACCCGGGCGACTTAATGCCGATGTGCATACTTCACATTTTATTCGAACTTTGACTCCATGACTTTAGTTTCATTCTTAGATTTATCATCTACACCGCCCAAGGAGGTTGGGTCCCTTTTTGAGTCTTGGTCCTCCAAAGGTTTCTTCCTATAACACTCAGGGAGTTTTTCCTTGCCTCTGTCACCCTAGGCTTGCTCAATTTGGGATTGGACGCAGTAATTAGGAGATAATCTAAACTTGTAAAGTTGCTTTGAGACAATGCTCCATTGTAAAAAGCGCTATATAAATAGATCTGACTTGACTTGACTTGACTTGAACTAGATTCAACTCTGGGATGTTGGTGGGTTTCCTCAATAGACTGCTCACTTCAGATCATCCCACAGCGTTCTGTTCTTCTGTTGTTTTCTATTAAGGTCAGGACTTTGATTTGGCTCTCTACACTGACTTGACTTTATTCTTCATTAACTATTATTTGTTAGAATGACTTGTGTGCTTAGGGTCGTTGTCTTGTATTCATGTTAAGATTCAGTCCATGGACAGATGTCCTGACATTTTCCTTTAGGATTTGCGGGATAATATAGAAGGCCTGTGGAATGGTGATGTCCAAGTTCTTTAGTTTATTAAAGTTTTATAAACGTGTGCTGAGAATGATCAGACTTTGATTGGTTTCTGTTTGTAAATACAACAGGACATCCACTCACAACTGATTTTCATCCCATTGATTGAAAACACCTGACTCTAATTTCACCCTCAAATTAACTGCTAATCCTGGAGGTTCACATACTTTTGCCACTCACAGATAAGTAATTCTGGATCATTTTCCCCAATAAATAAATCACCAAGTATAATATATTTGTGTAGTTTGTTTAACTGGGTTCTCTTTACCTACTTTTAGGACTTGTGCGAACATCTGATTATGTTTTAGGTCGCATTTCTGCAGAAATACAGAAAATTCCAAAGGTTTCACAAACGTTCAAACACCCCCTTAGATTCAACTAACTGTCAAATGAAATAAAGTGTAATGTCAACAAAAAGACCATAAAAAATAAAGACATACCCAGGGCTGTGTTTATGCATAACTTTCTATTTTAGTATCTTGGGAATGTTAAATGTTTTCCTTCATTTTGTTGCTTGGATAGTTCCATCCAGTCTTAGACTGAAAGCAAGAAATTACATCAACTGACACACAGGAAGCACAATATAGAAAGCTCTCAGACTATGAGCAGGGTCATCCTATTTACACTATTTACATGAAAACAGGCTTAAAGAGTTTTCTTAATAGGCAATCATACTGTGGAGACCAACTTTTTAAAATTTTTATTTAATTTAGCTGAAATTACAATGTGTGCGCTGGAAAGAACTCTGCAAGTTTATGCAAAATCTGATGATCCATGTTCTCAGTATTCTCAGATTTCACAATATTCTAAAGAACATCTTGTGATGTTACTGAATCCTTAGCTTTCTCTGTCTTTGTCTGTCTCTGAGTAAGGTCCATGATAGTCAGCACTCTTTGATCTTCTTTGGTCAAGTAGTTTTTGATTTGTTTTTGGTTCTTTATCCTGCTGCAGTACGAATCCTTCTTCAGAACAATCTGAACAAGTATTTTTACTAGTGGTCTCAGACTTTTGGATCTTGTTGTATATTAAATGCTTAACTAGGTTTGAATGACTTTTTTCCTGGCACATGTACAGTACTTACCTTTTACTGACCCAGAGCTTATAACACTAGAGTAGGATAAAGTAAGAGGAAATGTGGGTTCCCAGTGTCACTAAACGCAGAGAAACCCATTTAAATGCATGAGATTCCCATCAAAAAGAACTGAAAAACGTGGGATTGTTCTGTGATATTGGGGCCAAGGAGGCCACCTAAGACTTACAAAAAAGAGAAAGGTAAGTAAAGAACTGCTGTTCAGTATCTGTTTTAATAATATAGCTGCTTGCCTTTCTACTGTCTCTGTGCCAACGGCTCAAAGTGCTGAGTGACATTTACTGTAATGCAATACATTCAGAGGAAGTGGGATATATTCAGGTCTCTCCATTAGAATACAGGCAAATATGTTCACATAATCCAAGCAGACAGACAGAGGTCAAAACCTGAAACTGTGTCAACATTACGAAAAACACTATGGATCAAAACTAAGCTGAAATACATTCACCAAGGAACACTGCATACAGGAAGACTCACATGACAAATCTGTTTTATTTAAAAATTGTGCAAGCTCTGAACTGAATAAAATCATTTCAGACCTCAGTTGTTGACTATATCTCCAAGAAACAGCATTCTCAGTGGAAAAATCAAAGCATTATTGGTATAAAATTGATTTCTTTCCAGAGATTTTGCCCAGTTGTTAAAAGATCACGTTTGGGTGGCAAATGAACTTCAGTTGAGGTCAATATCCCAAGTGTTCATTTCTTGTTTGCTTTTGTGGAAGAATGTTAAACGGATGACCTTTATGCCTGACCTCTGATCCCTTCTGCCACACTGACTCGTGACAAGATGAAGAATATGGCCTTTTATCATGGTTTCCGCAAAAATATTTTTCTTAGTTTCCAGTTCCCAGTCACTTCAAAGTTTTGGATTCATAGAAAGCTGTTTAGAAAGCCCCACGGGAGAAGGATATGTTTTAAACTGTAATGAAAACTGTTTTCTTTTCATTTACCTGGAGGATTGGGCTAACAAAATATGTTGTTGAAATACTTTTGTGCAGCTTGTGCACAAAAATGACTTCGGAAGAGTATTTTCCTTGGACACATTCCCTTTCTCCTCATCTCATGAAGGTTGCTTGAATTGGGTTAATTGGGACTAACCAAATCCAGACATGACTCTTTGTATTGGTATTGGAGCTCAGTCTCAAGCCAACCAAGTCCTCTCATGCACTTCCATCTTCTTTATTCCACACTGGATCAGATAGACAGTCAGATAGATTGATACATGCAAAATTTAGGATGGTGCTAGTTCTCATAATCAAAAACTTTTTTAAGCTCTATTCAGACTATACTTTATGCTGGCTTGGGATGACTTCTTCAGTTTCATTTGTCTTCATAGGTCGTCAGAAAGACAAAGTAAATTCACTATAAGGTTTCCATGTGGTTGCTTTGTGGATTTGGAAGGAAGGAAACAATCTGGAAGAAAATACCAAAATAATAAGCTCAAATTCTGATATGTGCTTCACTTCAATTTGAATAGTCAGTTAAAGGGGAAAATACACATTTAGCTCATTTTCATATTGCAGAAAATGGTACAGGATGAAATAATGGTTGGAAACACTGAGAAAATAAAAAGAACATACATGAGAGAATCTTACTACCAGCAGTTCCACAGAATGACTTAGGAAGTGCATTTACTAGTGTGTCAAACAGCCTGTACTTTATGGACATCCATTAACAGAAAGAGTGAGTCTTTGACTTTCATACTAAATTTGGTGCCAATACATTCGAGCTTTAAATTCTTACATCTTCCGATTGATGTGCTTTGAAAACTGGCATCCAAGTGTGGGTCCTTTCTGTGTGGAGTCTGCATGTCCTCCTCATGTCTGCGTGGGTTTTCTCCGGGTACTCCGGTTTCCTCCCACAGTCTAATGAGATCTGTGTTAGGTTAATTGATTATGCTAAATTGACATTGACCTGAGTGTATATACGGTACATGACTAGTCTTGATGTAAGCTTGTGTGTGTCGCTGGAATGGCCACTGATGCTGATAGCGATTAAATTAAACCAAACAAACAAACAAACAAACAGTATATGTCATACAATTTATAAAAGCTAAGGATTAAGTCTTACAACTACTGTATATATGATGGAGAGTAGCTATTCTTCCCACACACTTTTGGACAGAGCAGCTGGCATATTGACACATGCATGTTACTTTAGGCACTATCTACCTTCTAACTAAAGTAGTAATAGAAAAGTAGGGTCTTGTGATGATTCCTCAAGACAAAACTGTGAATAATAACATTTTCCTCAGGCACCATGACTAATTAAGATGAAAGATTAGGTAAAAGATTATGCATCTTCAGCTAAATCTACACCGTTTAACGTTTTGAAAATCTCTGTTTGTGAATTTGTTGCTGAACCGAAGCAGCAAAAGGGCTCTGAAATGTAAATAATAGTACAATATTCCTAAAACTATCATATAATGTGAGGTTTCTGAACATATGTTAGAGAGTTGATCAAAAGACTGTTTCACTGCATGACCATTCTTCTTTAATGTTAAGCCAGATTCTTTCTGTGGCCTGAGAGCAGATAAAAGGGGTAAAAAGTAAAACCTCAATGCTAGCGAGCCACTAAATTTTAGCTGCTGTTTTAAACCTAAGATGTCTCACAGGGAAAAGTTGCAGTGCAGAGATGGGCAGGCTGGATACATTACCTCAGCCATATGTGGATTCTGATTTATAGAGAGTCAGGGAACATTCCTGCAGAGAAAGGCTGGAGATGGTGAGTCATAAAGTCATACTGTGAATCACCAATGAGGATAGTGATAGAGGCACATCCAGTGCATGAAAAAAACAACTTCTGAGTAAATTATTCACATACAAATGACAAACCTGGCAAGCAAATGTACCACTAGCACATCGTCTACTTCCTAACTCACAGCAGTGGGCTTACAGAACGGCAATGCTTTTCTAAAGGTATAGACAAGTCAAACTAGCTCAGGCTCAGTATAACACAACATGCTTCCTGTTGTGATGCCCTGCTCTACAATGATTGACAGCTCTGTCCCCTGGATTTATGCTTTGCTGAAAACAGAGACCATTTTTCACTGTTCCTCACTCAACACTTCAACACACTTACCAGCCTAGCTGGTGTCTGAGGCTTGTGTGGACACTACGGACATGCAAATACAGTGGTACCTCGGTTCTCATTGTTAATTCGTTCCAGAACGCTTGTCGAGAACCGAAAATGACAAGTACAGAGCAACTTTTTCCCATAAGGAACCATGTAAATTGGCTTAATTCGTTAGACCCCCGGAAAATCCACACTGTATAAGGTATTACATGCATTATTGGAGTTGCATTGTACAGGTGCTCCCTGATTTATGAAGCTGATATGTTCCAACAGATCCGTCATAACTTAAATGTATCATGAACTGAGGAGTTTAATGAGTGTTTGGTAGAGCGGTCTAAACTGTATCATAGCGGAGATATAGAAAGGATATTAAGTAAGTTAATGTTTAAAACGCTTACATTAACCTACAGTTGGCCAAAATCATTAACACAAAGCTTATTTTATAATAAAGTGTTGAAAAATCTCTTGTAATTTAGTGAGTAATGGATTGAACATGAAAAGTAAAATCAAAACACTTACTCGATAGCATAGCTGCTAAGCTAATTGCAGCCTTTGTTCTGCAGCTTGCAACTCCTGGTTCCCTTCGCTTAGCTCTTATAAACGAACCATTTTAGGACCCATGGAGACTTATTTGCACTAAGAATACAGTACTGTAAATGTAAAAATAAAGAAAAACACAATATACACTGCAGAGAACTTCTCTGAGGGCTATTGTGAACCTGAATCACTGTATACTGAATCGTGACTCAAGAATCATGAATCGAGTTTCAGGTGACACAAGCCGCGTGGCTTGACTCATACAAGTCTAAGCAAGTGCCCCGAGTACCGAGCAAACAAGTTCATCTCAAAAGTGTCTGTTGGCGCTAAGAGCAGGACCTTTATATCATAGTTGGTGTTCCAATTCTTTATTTTGGGTTAGAAAAGCAGGGAATGAAGTTGACTGATTACCTTGTTGGGACAGTGGAAACCAATGGTGGCTGCTAGCTTTTAAATTAGGGGAAGTGGAAGCTTGTATGTTCATATATGATCACTACTATTACTGGCTAGCCATAGCATAGTAATTCTTAAATACCTCAAAGTGGAGCTGCTTGTATTTGACATCGCCTAATACAAAGCCATTTTACATAATAATAATGCATGATGTTATTTTATCTTAATAAACTACATATTTTAAAATAAAGTGCGAGACTTACTGGTGCTGATTTAGAGATGTTCCTGATTCCTGATTTACATTGAGACACTGACCAATCATTAGAAGCATGTGTCAGGGTGGGACAAACAAAAAAGCACAGTATCCAGTAAATGCCAAGTGTGTGTGTGCCAAACACACCCACCCACCCACACTCCATTCACTGCCAGTGAAGCACATGCATCCTGGCATGACTCAGAATGATGTGTTCAAAGCCATCCATCCAATTAGTCTTATTCTTTAGTAGTCTTTAATGCATACACATTTGCTGTTAGACATGCATTAGCTGTGTCTGGAGCTTCAAAGCAGATTTCACACTGTGCTTTACTGTTCATTGGGATGAGTTTGAGATTAATAAACAAATAGATACTGCAGTGAGATATTTCATCACACGATTCTCTAAAAACAAGGTTATACCAAGATTGACTTACAGTATAGACACTTTGGTAAACATTTCATTGCCACATTGTAATGAAACTGAAGGCAAAGCTGGGCTTCCTTTGTAGTCTTGAAGCAGTCATCTGTAGTGGAAAACTATGTCATAAGAGTGACTGACATTATTTATTCTACAGCCACTGTTTGTCTGTAAAGATTTAATGCCTGTTTACTTCATAATATGAACCTATAAGCAGTGAGTGTGGTTGAAATAACAGAATCACTAACTAGAAGTTAGGGGCTGTAGTAGCCTAGCGGTAAATGTACTGGACTCTGGACCACAAGGCCCAGGGTTCAAATCCCACCGCTGCCACTGTTGGGTCCTTGTGCAAGACCCTTAACCCACAATTGCTTGGATTGTAAGACTGTACCAATTGTAAGGGCGTCTGATAAATGCTGTGAATGTGAATGTAGAAGTGGTGTCTACATACTTTTGGTCATTCAGAGTATATCACCAGCACCACAACATTTATTTGAATCCGTTTAAATTTACATAATACTTGGGCAATTCTGCCTGGACCCCAAAGCAAAGTAAAATGTGAAAGAGACTGGCAATTGACCTGAATTCAGTAGAGTCCCAAGATAATCAGCTTTCATGAGACAGAAGAAGGAATGAGCAGAGTTTGTGCAGCTGTGTTCCCTGGCTCAGGTTGAGCTTTCCAAGCAGAAAGGAAAACATATGTAGGAGATTTTCATTTTGTCCATGCGAGAGTCAAAAAGCTGTTTATTCCCTAATTAGAACCATTAATTTCTCTATAACCTGCTGTACTTTGCTGTTCATGGAGGAAACATAAAAAAACAAGATGTTTGAAGGTCAGTGGGCCAAGTATGCCTTCTACAGCTAACAGGGGTGACCTTCAAAGCATGCAGATCTCCAGCTTTTTTAAATTTCTTGTCCACCTGGACCATGCAATAATCCAAAAACCCAAAAGTTACAGTATTTTCCAATTTAACCTGGGCTCATGGCTCATTTTTGTTATAAACTATATTTTAAGACCTGCCATTATACTATGTTTCTAGTCAAATAAGTTATTCTGAATGATGAATATAAAACAAAATTCATATAAATGTGTAAAAGTAAGATAAAGCATAAACTGAGTATTGATCTCAGCGCCAAGCCTAGCCAAATTTTTTCTATTGTATTGAATATGTAATCCTACTTTTCTGATGTAACATATTCACTCATTCATTTTCTTAACCGCTTCATTCAGGACAGGGTCATGGGAGAGCTGGTGCCCAGCCAGCGGCAGGAACAACCCTAGACAGGGCACATGCACTCACATACTCACTCACACACTTGGGCCACTTTAGCATAATCAGTCAACCCAATGCATGTCTTCAGACTGTGGAAGGAAACTGGAGTACCTGGAGTAAACCCTTGCAGACACGGGGAGGACATGCAGATGCCACACAGAAATGACCCATTGTGATCGAAACCAGGACCTTCTCACTATGAGGCAACAGTGCTACCCACCCGAGCCACCGTGCCACCCCTTGATTTAACATATGAGGTATTTAATACCCTAACCACTATCCGAGGTACAACTTCAAACAATATCAAATGGGGACCCAAAAACTCTATATAATAAATGAAATGCTGACTGTGTGTTAATGCAGTGTCTCTTTACAGTGGGTAAACTAAATCTTAGTCATTTGTTAATGTATGGTATATCATTGTAGACAATAAACATTGTCTGAAGTCTAACATTAAATGAGAGAATGTGTATTGTATATCTTGTTTTATGTGCCACACTCTGGGGATATAGAAGCATGATAACATCAAAACAAATAATTGAGATTCACATGGACCTCTGATGGCCTCACTCAGAATCCTATTATGTAAGTCTTAACTAATGTAGAACTTGGCTTGAGTGACAGAGTGCTGTTTTAAATTGACTTTCATCACAGATCATGACTAGGGTAGAGGGGGGTCACTATTTATTGCTGGAGGACGCTCCTTTCCAACTGACACAATGTAGGTCTAGTTCAACTTTCTTGTCATCGCATATATGAAGCATGACTTCCTTATGTACACATTTGACATGCAATCTGCATTTGATCTTGCATTTTTAATCAGATGGGAGGTTTGAATATGACATTTGATGAAAATGTTCAGAGACATAGATTAATGTCCCCATAAATTTAGTTCCTTTAACAGGTCATCCAGATGTTTGAAGGCAAAGAGGGAAATGACATTCCAGTTTGCCGCAGCTAATTCAAAGCCCTTCTAAAACAGCATGACCAGTAATGATTGTCAACTGGAATGAGTTCAGCTCCAATCAGTGCAACAGACTTTTGATCAGCACTGACTCTGTAGAAAGCACACCTATATAATTACTTAAGTCTGTCTCCATATCAACATTTTCGTGAGAACTACTTCAATCAGAAAATAAAAAAAAAAACAATCAAATGACTGTAAAAAATTACTTGATGACTACATCAGAAAATAGGCCGTGCGTACAAGATATTTTACTTATAAAACTTCATGCAACTTCTATGGTCACGTGCAGTTTATGTTGTGATTGCCAAAGATCCTTCAACACTAATTAAATATCAGCTTATTAATATTGGGATTAGCATTTTATTTGATTTCTCCTTCTGGAAACAGGGACATCATTTGGAAATCATTTTAATTAAAAGAAAAACAAAGTGTTCCTAAAGACCGGTTCACAAACTCACATTCTGACAAGCATTTCCAATTTGCATTTCACATGAATTTATAACAGATGGCAAAACAGAAGTCAGGATAAAAAAAATCAATACACACATTTTCTTACAACCTCAAATCAGAAAAAGTTGGGACAGTCTGGAAAATGCAAAAACAAAAATGCAGTGTTTCTTACTATACTTTGACTTTTATTTCATTGCAGACAGTATGAACACTAGATATTCAATTTTATTTGTTAATAATCATCCATTTTTTGCATTTCAGACCTGCAAAACATCCCAAAAAAAGTTGGAATGGTAAAACATTTACCACTTGTAATGTAGCCGTTCCTTCTCACAACACTTAAAAGACATTTTGGCACTGAATATATGAAGCAATGGAGTATTTCAGGTGATATTTTTCCCATACTTCCTATAAACACGTCTTAAGGTGTTCAACAGTACGGGGTTGTCATTATTGCTTTTTTCGTTTCAAAATTCTCCACATACACTCACTGACAAAAAAGTCTAGTCAGGTAGAAATGTCGGATTGTTGCCTTTGTTTGCAGTGGTGTCAAAACCAAGAAGCCTGGACTGTTATGGACTGGAACAGTATCATCTTTAACAATATCTAGGTTCTGTTTGAGATTCGTTTGAGATCTGATCTGTTTGAGATCGGGTCCGAGTATGGAGGCCTCCCCCCTGTTAGTGATATGAGGGACACAAATAGCTCAACGATGTGTGCAGGACATCCTGTGGCCTCATGTGTTGCCTTTCATAGCAGGGCTTCCAACTGGCATTTTACAGCAGAATAATGCTCGCCCAAGCACAGCAAGGGTTTCCCAGGAACATCTCTGCCAGATTACAACACTTCCTTGGCTGCCTGGTCATCAGATTTATCACCAAGCAAGCATTTATGGGACCAGCTGGAACCCCAGCTTCGGCAACCTACAGGTATAAGGAATCTACTGGCCCAGCTGCAACATGTCTGGGCAAATTTACTGCATGATAAGATGTGGAAGCAGTATGCCTCCATGACCAACCATATCTCATTTTGGATACGATCAACCGTACCCTCTTCTTCCTCAGCCATGCCTTTGTAATATGTTTAGCATGTGGTTTTGCATTTCTTGTTGAAAAATGCATGGACTTCCCTGGATATTGCTCTTAAATCCCAGTGTAGTTTTCTGCATTAATGCCATCATCACAGAAGTGCAAATTATTTTTCCAAGGGCATTGACACAACCCCATACCATGACAGAGCCTGTCTTTTGGATGTTTTGCTGATAGAAGGTTGGATAGTCCTTTTCATCTTTGGTCTGGAGCAAATGCTGTAGATTTCTTCTAAAAAAGATCTGGAATGATCTGATTCGTCTGACCACAATACACATTTCCACTGTGTGATGGTCCATCCTAGATGCCTCCAAACCCAGAAAGGTCGACGCCAATTCTGGACATGGTTAATGTAAGGCTTCTTTTTTTTGCACAATAAACATGTAAGTGGCATTTGTGAATGTAACTCCATATTGTAGTGCTTGATAAAGGTTTGGTAAAGTAATCCCTTGCCCATGTGGGCGGATCTTGATACAATGCCATCTGAGGGATTTGAGATGACGGGGTCTTCAGTTTAGTCTTGCACACTTGTCCTTTACACAGTGAAATTCTTCCAGATTCTTTGAATTGTTTAATGATATTATGCACTGTAGACGAAAAATATGCAAATCCCTTCCTATGTTTCTTTGAGGAACATTGTTTTGAAACATTTCAATAATTTTCTCACACATTTGTTGACAAACTGGAGATCCCATCTCTGTCCATCTTTGCTCCTCAAAGACCCAGCATTTTGTGGGTACTGCTTTAGTACCAAATCACGATTGCAGTCACCTGTTGACATCACCTGTTTGAAATCTCATCATTATATAGTTTTGTTTTTCCTCATTACTAGCCCTATATTGCCCCAGTTCCAACTTTTTAGGAATCGATGTTTATTAACAAATGAAAGGAAATTTGCATTTTATAACATCACAATGTTTTCTGATTTGGGGTTGTAGCATTACATCAAGTACACTTTTAAAGGGAAGGAGCATAATAATTGGCAGGAGTTACCAAAAAGAATGCCATCCCATCATCACACAAACCTTGTGTTTTTCAACAACTCAGTTTTATGACTGTGTATTTTGAAATTATAGCATAATATTTTAGGCAACATGGTATGGGTCCAAATGAATTCATCTTTGGAAAGTGCTCGTTTGGTTTGGACTGGATTTACATTGCGTTAAGTTTTCAACTAAAGGAGACAGCAGTGCTCGGAACTTTTCCTCCGAACATCAAATCTCCATCTGATCAGTATGCATCAGGCTCATAATGACTTTTCAAGAAGCACTAACTCAGTCTAATGTCAGGGGGCTCCCTGCCTGCTTTTTGGCCCTACAAATGGAATATGCTTTCCATATACATCTGTTCAGACGTGTTTGAATCTGTACTGGTCTACTGGCATGTTAGTGCACCTCTTTTAATTGTATTCATTAAAACCAAATTGCTACCAGAGCTCCACATATTGGATCCATTGTTCAAAAGTGGACCCATTGTGCTATTTGTGTGTGAAAAAAGACTAAATAAGATTAGATTAAGTTATGTAAGAACTTCTACAAGAATGTACAGATTCCCACCAAATGCAGCAACTTTTCTTTAACTGTGATTATAGCCTTATAGTCAGAACTGGAATTATATAGCTGCTCAGCTTTATCCAGCTGGAAGAATTGTATAACAGCAGTGTATGCACAGACTGCTTTCCTGCCTTTAATCCTGTGACTGAGAGAAAGCATTCAGAGAGAGAATGACTCCTCCATCGCTTCTCCCCAAGGCAGTAGCCAGGTCTTGGCCCTGAGCTTGATTACTTTAACATACTGGCTGTTCCAGATCCCAGTTGAACAGCACCTCTTTTAGAACACGAACCAAGATGACAAACCAAGTCAACCAACATCAGGCCACAGTGACTCTCAGGGCACTATTGATTTTGTTACACCACTAAGGCTATTCCATAATGCATTTTTCTTTAATGGCATTAATTTTGTTCCTGCCTTCCATGCATTTTAATTTCTATGATAATAACCTTACAGCTCAGCTCAGAAATGTTTTATTGTTATCTGTATCTGTGATTATTATTGCGTAACATGATGTTTTGTTATTTACAGTCCAGGAAAAAGTCAGTTATTTGACAAATAGGTTGATTCATTTTCAAGGTGTTTGGCCTTAATTTTGAAGTGAGCTCTAATCCAATGAAACTGCATGTCATGGAAACATATTCATGTTTAATAGTGGTGCGGTGTGAAGGTCCAGACACAGGCATTACTTTACAGTTATTGAAGCTTTCAATTTGGTAAATAACGTGAACCATATTTAAAGGTGATTTGAAGCAACATTTATGATTCAGTACACGCATTGTTAGTAGTCAAAGCAGTGTGATATTTTCAAATCAAACTGGATTTGTTGACCTTTACTGTAGATAAATGGAATATCTTTTGTGTTTACTTTAAGCTTGAAGCAGGAAGGGAGAATTACTTGTGATTAAAGAATCATAGGGCGCATTCTACTCCAGGAGCATTGGTTTAAATCACCATAACCCTGTTTATCCATTGCGTTGGACAAGAATTTATGAGGTAATTATGAAACCACACCAAAGTATTTCTACATCACTATAGTCAGAGATAAAGAGATAATCTGAGGAATTTGAGGGACTAACAAGAATGACCATGTACTCAGTTCAGAACAGGACAATATTTCCATCCGTCTCAGCTCACTCAGTTCTATCACAGACATTTATATTCAGAGAAAGGTACCAACACTGAGTGCAAGTGTTTGATGTCATTATGGTGTTTTATAAATAAAATAAAATGTCACATATAACAGGTAGGAAGGAGACAGTTTGTTAAATGCAGAAGTAGAAAAACAAAGCAGAACTCTTTTGTGAAGAAGACAGAGCAGCTTTGTGGCTTTTATATCCATTCAGACTATTACAGTATATATGAAAGTCAGGTGCTGAAGATAGCAATTCCTGAGGGCCTGGCTTCAAATCCCACATGGGGCTTGCAAAGTAAACGTCCAGGGTGTACCTCTGCCACACCCAGTGAAATCCTGGTTAGGGTCTAGAGCCTCCTCCATGGTCCTTAGCAGGATGTGAGGCTATGCTTTCCTTTTATGAGACATGGTAATGTATAGCAAATAGGTCAGGATAAGCTAATTCCTATTTTGGGACCCTCTAAAAAGTTCATTTTAAGGTCAAGTCAAAGTCATAATTTATTTATTAGCCGCTTTTTTACAAATGGAGCATTGTCTCAAAGCAACTTTTACAAGTTTAGATTATCTCCTAATTAACTACGTCCAATCCCAAATTGAGCAAGCCTAGGCGACAGTGGCAAGGAAAAAAACTCCTGCGTATATAGGAAAGAAACCTTAGGAGTCCTGTGACCAAGACTCAAAAAAGGGGACCCACATCCTTGGGCGGCGTTAAATGATAATCTAAGAGCGAAACTAAAGTCATGGAGTCCCAAAGGTTCGAATAAAATGTGAAGTATGCTCACTCGACATTAAGTGGCCCCAGGTATGATGGGGGGCTAGAGCTGATGACGGAAGCAGCTTTGAGTGGAGCCGAGACAGCAATGAGGACATCATGTGTGGGGCTTGGGGCATGAGAGGACCGGAAACAAGCTCGGAGAGTGAGAAAAACAGAAAATGGTAATTAGTTATTGATTTTAAGAGCAACAGTGTCTATTAACAAATCACTGATGCCATGTCAAATCACTTTGTCAATCAATTTCCTGCCATGTCTGTTTTCTATGCCAGGCAAAATGCTAAAATAAAGTGATAGATGAAGCCCTGAAGTAGGCTTATCTCCAACAGAATTACGCTGATGAAACAGCAGGACCACTGGTATAAATTATTAGGCTAATTGTATCCTATTGATTTTCTTTGTGACACAGAAAATGTCTACATCTGAGTCTGAAAGACCCTGTCCATTAGTTGCATTAGGTTACTTCTCGTAGTAGTGGTTTATTTACTTCTGTAGGTGTCACGCCTAATTATAAGGTGCAGTCACCTATATTTGTGCCAGTGTGATCCAATGCAAGGTTTACAATATTTTGTCCAGTATTCTGTCCTGTCCATGTGTGTGTTTCTGGAACCAGAGTGGTTCAGTTGGTAGAGCATTGGCTCACTGGTTCAAGTCCTGCCATAGGCTCCTGAGTCTCGGTGTTAAGGCGAATGGGGGTGGGTCAGTTGTGTCACATGACATTGACCAGAGATGCGCCCACATTAAAGAAACAAAGACCTGTGGTGAGGCACAAACACATCTGGACAGACACACACAGACATTATGAAACCACATGGAGCACTGCCAAACTTTACAATGTGTCAGTAAACCCAACCGGACTTATACTCTGGAATTTATGCGATGTGCGACAGCTGACAAAAACTTCTCTGCTTACAAAGGTGCCAATAACAGAAACCGAACTCCATAACCAGTAGACTTCCCTTTGTCAGAGACAGGATAGGAAGCAGGGTGTTTGCACTCTACCAACAGGGTCACTCTGGTTCCAACAACCCACACCTGGATTTTATGTGGTGTCGAACAGCTGAAAACAAACAGGACAAATCACAGCACATCGTACATTGGTACTGCAGATGAATTCACCTGGTAATTGGACGTGACATTCTGCAGAGTGAGACAGTAAGTAAAGAAACCATGACCACAGGGGTAGCCTAAAGAAAAACTAGCAGACATTACGTTGAACATGAATTTACCTACATAACAACAATGTTTGTTTATTTAAAAAGATTTCAATGTATGATCTCATTGTATCAAATGTTGTCAGTTATATATAAGGATGTTCCTTTAAACGGGATTAGTCTATCATGGGAGATAAATGACATTTGCTGGCGTCAGCACATGTGTCTGATCCCAAAGTAGCTGAACCCATCCAAAACCATTAATGCTGCTACTGCCATAAAGTTTTCAGCGAGTTCTTCTTTGGTTTCTCCTGGACCACTCTTGTCCTGGATGCACGAAGACAGATTTATGGCTGTTTGTTTTGTCCAACATTTTAAGAAGAAAACAACTATGTCTATATCAATCATTGCTTCTGTTATGCAAAAACCTAGACAGGAACCTTGTCTTCTTGTCTCTTTTGTCTGTTCTCATTGAGAGCAGGAAAGGAATTTTCCATGTGATATTCAGATAAAGAAAAACTGGAATAAAGCCAGAGGACACACAAGTGGGTGGTGGAGAAATGAACAGGCTTTACAGAACGATCCGCCATCTACATCAAGTTCAGCTGAAACCAGATGTTACATCTTTCCTACCAGACAGAATTACCATGATTGTGGCAGGTGTTTTTCATTTGGCTCCCATTGACCAACTTCTGGGATAACATATCACAAACATTACAGCACTGCTCATCTGTCTTCACCAAGCACGATTACTGCTAGAGTTCAAGAAGGTCATTGTGTGGCAAATACACAGTCATAATGCTCAGACAGTATGCTTAAACCACCATGAGGGATTGCAGTGAAGCATTTAGCGAGATGTATAGTCACATTAGCTGAGATTTGTTTGTTTTGCTGACCTAATCCATCTTCCTTGCTCCAGCACTTTAGTCCTGATGGTTTTGATGAATTGTCCTGTTAACATACATGTTATTTGTGCTTACAGTCCTCAGCAGCAATTTACCTGTGAACTCTCACAGATTTCTTCTAGTACATCCACCGAGAGCTGCAGTAGCTGCAAACATCTGTGGTCACACATCACTAAGCTGGAAACAGTAATAGTACTTTGCTTTCTATTGTATTCTGAAATATTAGGACAAGGGAAATTGGGCTAGTTTAAATAAAGTTCATGGTAGCATCAGGTTAGGTTGTCAGTAAGTCTTGAAAGAATCAAGTCCCTATGGAAAAATTTGGACATAATGTTTTACAGCTTGGCAGCACTCGTGAACAGGAGGTATATTTCTATTATCTCATCAGCCTCTTTAGAACTTGAATTGTTTCCTTTTGCTTTTTTAACTTTATGATAGTAAATGTATTGTATTTACAGATGGTGACAAAGGAAATTTGCATTTGTATATGAATGGTTATTTCACGACTGGAGATTTCCTCAAAAGGTAGCATCATGGGGCAGCCAACTCCACCATTAGATTCTGCCAAACCACCTTTGTTCTGACAAACTGTTTAAATGAGGTGTCAGAAGAAAGCCTATTCTTTCTTCTAACCACAAATGCAAATGTCAGGAGATCACCAAACACTACAGGATTTTTTGACTGGAACTCTCAAGGTATGTTTGGTGTAGAAAGAACAAAGGTTCAGGAAATAACCTAACTTTCTCTATTAATTCTGTTGGAGGATCTTTATGTTGTAGGATGCTTTTTTCTCCAAAGACAACCTCAGAACCTTTAGAGTACCAAGAGATTTGAAAACTTGCCTTAGAAAACTTGCCTTAGAAAACACATCTTTACCAAACAATTTGAAAATAAATATATAGAAGGTTTACAGGACTGTGTTAGTGCTAATTTCTGACATTATCAAAACATCATTTCAGAGAATATCTTTTGAAATAATCAAATTTTGGGTTTGTAGATCATGGGGGCACCTTACTAAGTCACTTTATGTTGTTGTTTTTTTTGTTTGTCCCCCACCATGTATATTTTATATGTATTCATGAATATACTTTAGACAGTTTTTCACCAGCTGTTTTCCTTCACTGTCATCTGCTACCACACTGCTTGTACGGCTCCAAAAGCTTAAATCCTAAAAATTGTTTGTTTTCACAACAGCTGAAAACATGCCAACTCAAGCCCAAAGTGCCTGATAGTTTGCGAAGATCATAAACATTGCTTCTTTTACTATTATTTTTTGTAAACAATTGAATAGCAACAGTGCTGATTCCCAAATAATACCTATAGTACATATTTCTCACTATTATGTTATTTTCAAGCCTTGTGACACCAGGATCTCCATATTACCTCAGTTAAGTGAATTAGCATTTGGCTAGTGTAAAAACAGAGCGCATATGGGTCCTTTTAACTGTAATTGAGAACCACACGCTTAAGTCATCTATATCTGCATGGTGTGCCAAGCAGAATTTTTCATTGCCGATTGCTTCCACTTTTGGACTATATACAAAAAACTTTGCCTGTTCAATTGCACATATTTATCTGGAAATAATCAGATACAGAAAGACAATACAGTCATAAAGTACACTGAACTATCTTTGCATGGGTCTGGGCACATCATGCTAGCCTTGGTTTCAGACGTTTCTGGTTAGATTTTCTGTTTGAGAAATGTGACTTGCACTGTAAACACTGATGTTTTTTCACCCTGCTCCTTTTTATCAGTCAGTTATACTGGCAGTGTATTTGTGCCAGATCATCTTGTTGGAATCTTCCTGTTGTCCAGTCATTATCAAAGCTGATTTAGAAGTCACCCTTATCAGGAGCAACCTACAACTTATACAGTCTTAAAAATATAGTCCAAGCAGTTGATGGTTAAGAAATATGGTCAGGGGCCCAGTAGTAGTGGCTCGGCAGTGCTGGGCTTGAACCCTCAACCTTCTGATCCTCTGGGTATGGTCTATACAAAAAATGGCAACACTCACTCACTTTCTTATCTGCTTAATCCCTTACAGGGTTGCAGTTAACAATGACTGGAGTTAACAATAGTTGAATTAACTAAACCAATTACTGTATTACAAATTCATTTATTCATTTTCTTAACCACTTAATCCTGGTCAGGGTCGCGGGATATCTGGTTCCCAGCCAGCAGCACAGGGCGCGAGGCAGGAACAACCCTAAACAAACCGCCAGTCCATCGTAGATATTTAACTCTTAGCTAAATGTGGCTTTTGACTGAAAAATGTTAATGTCAAGCTGGGCCAGACAGCAGATAGTGAACAAACAGAGCACAGGGAACAATAACTTGAACTTGATGCACAAATACACTCAGAAACAGCACGGCAGATATCAGACAGGATGCAGGGCTGGGTTTCAGTTTTTGGTTCAGCGTGTTCAAAATTTCGTTGTTTTTTTTGTATGTTTGCTTCTACCAAGTACTTTAATTCCTGTGAATTACTACTTTAAGGTTCACTCAGACTTTTGATCAGACTTTGTGCAGACTGCATCCTGTTGTTTTTTTTCATTTTGTCCTCTTATCCACTCATTATTGCATTCTTTGGAGCAATGACATATCTTAGCTGTTTGGAGTATTTTAAACGTATTTTGGGTTACCAGTGTAGGTGGTGATTTATTTGCAAAGCTGTGGTTAATCATTGTATACAATCTTTGGAAAAGAAGGTTTTCTTTGAAAGCTTCTTTGACTCATGTCACTATGACCTTGTGATGGCCTTATAAAGCCAATAAAAGCATCACTATGATAGATCACTCAGCCAATAAAACAACAACTCGATTTCCTTAATGATACACATTTCTGAACCATTGCATAAATGACTCGGCTTTTAACCTTTATGAGTTCAGGCAGGAGTCTTGGCAGCATTAGAACATTAGAGACCTCCCCTGGGTTGTAGATGAATCTGATCCTGTAGCCATTCACTTTAACCCTATATTTACTAAAGATAGCCTATGTTTTAAAGTCATATGTCTGTGTATATATTTTCATTGTCTATATTTAATATTTCCAGCGTTGCTTGTTGAAAACATGACAGATAAGCCAACCTGGTATCTGTGGTGAGAGCTTCCTCTAATATAGCTTCTGGCAGATCCAACAGTCTCGGCTAATTGCAGGGTGAGGCTTGTGCACTGACCACACTACTGCATCTGTACTTATTACAACCAAGACTGAAGGGTAAAGAGGGAATAGCTTTTATTAAATGTTATAGAATATTTTAACCAGCCCACCAAGAGTTGCCATCTCACTAAAAGTGTATCATTTTTCTTTCCATTTCACATCAGTGTCATTTTCACATTTCACATCCCTGCAGAATTTAAACTGTTGCAGGAATCAGGCGGATACTCTCAACTGAACATCGTTGTTATTAGCATAGACGACGAAAGAAAAACAAAATAATGGCAGTGACTCCTGTGAGACATTCAGTAGCAAAAACCAAACCTTATTTAAAGTTATATGTTCCCAGAGCATATGATTATGATTCATAACTAGGTAATCACAACTTTTCCAAAAGTGAAGGGAGTGAAGTGAGTTATGAGGTGGTTTACCAGGTCGGGCTATCCAGTAAGGATAAGTTCAACCCATAGATAGAATTAAATCGCAATTGGGCGACACCAGGAGGTCACTGTTGTAAATATGGCTTGTTAGAAAAATGTGCCGACACTGCATTAAAGTCCCGCATTCACCCAGCCCTCCTTTTTCTTTCCGTCTTCCCAGGTTCAGATAATTTGTGCCTGAGCAGTAAAAAAAATTATGGGTTCAGGTCTTTGAGCTGTATTTATGAAATGGTTTCTGCTATGTGTCTACTGTTTAGTTACTATGGTTCTTTTCTTCCACCATTTTAAGAACATTTCATAAATCATCGGTTCAGAACACGCAGGAGATCATCAATCACTTTATTTCGCTTGATTACTTGGGATGGAGAAATTAGATGTTTTTCCTTGCCAGTAAAATATGGATGAGAGTTAGATGTTTTTCCACATGGAAAACAAATAGACTACAGATGTCCCCCTACATAAAAAATACCTCTGCTTCAAATAGGTTTAGCATTGTAACAATTGGAGCAACGTTAATTTTCACTGCCACCTATACTCAACAGCTTCAGTGGTGCAGTGGTTAGCGCAGTTGCTTCACAGCTCCAGAGATCTGAGTTTGAGTCCCAGCTTGGTCGCTGCCTGGGTGGGGTTAACAAGCAGTTGAACAGGTGTACCTAATGAAGTGACTGGTGATTTGTTTTTGTTTATTTATTCATATATTTGTTTATGTAGGTCTTACAGGTTAAATTAATGTCCACATGAATGTCCAGACCTAGGTTTCCCAGCAGAACATTACCCAGAGCATTGCACTTCCTCCACCGGTTGGCTTCTTCCCACAGTACATCCTGGAGTCAAATCCCCAGGTAAACAGTGCACATGTACCCAACCTTCCACATTATGATGAAAGAAAATGTGACTAACAACCTTTGACCGAGCCAACCTGCGTCTATTCCTCCATGATCCAGTTCTGACACCAGTGAGACCACTGTAGGTGCTTTCTAAGGTATATAGTGGTTAGCATGGTGAGCACTCTGATCAATCTGCAACCAAACACAACAGGGAGTGCTGTATTGTGACACATTCCTCCGATAACCTGCATTAAACATTTCTGTGACATTGTATCATTGTCCATTCGTACTAGATGGGATAGAATTTGTTGCTCTCATGCATCATTGAGCCTTGAGCAGAAACACCCTGCCACTGCTTCATGGTTTGTCCCTCCTCAGACCACTGTTAGTAGGCATTCACCACTGCTGAATGGGAACACCCAACAAGCCTGGTTGTTTAAGAGCTGCTTTGACCCCGTTTTCCCTTGTTTCAGTTGCCCAGGTCTTTACTCCTGAACATTTCTCCTACATCCAACATGTCGACTTCAAAAACCAGCTGTTCATTTATTATCTATTATATCTCAGAGCTTAAGATGCGTTGTAATGAGATCATCAACGTTATATGTTAGTTGGTCTGTGCGTAGTTTTAATGTTTTGGCTGGCCGGTGTACATGTAACAGGTATTTAATAGGAGCTCCTTGTATCTTCATATTACATCCATTAAATAAATCACTGAAAATATGGTAATGAAAATGTAAAAGTAAACTAAATTATAAAAAGTAAAAATCCTGACACTCATCCCATTCTACACATGACCATGGTCCATTTTTAACTTTTGTAGGCAAGCATCAGTGTTTTAAATCTGATGCGATCAGCTACAGGGAGCCAATGAAGAGAACGTAGCAATGGGGTGATATGAGAAAATGTCGGTAAATTGAAAACCAGACGTGCTTCTGCATTCTGAATCAGTTGCAGGAGTCTGGCTGTACGCATGGGAAGACCGCAGAATTGCATTAATCTAGTTTCGATATAATGAGAGCCTGGACAAGCACCTAGATGGCTTCCCTGGAAAGGATCACACACCAAGCTAATGAGCTCACACCTGACAATTGTAGTGGTTTTAATTACTTCAGAATATAACCAGCTGCTCATTGAGGGTTTCACTACTAGTAGTGCATGGTAACACAAAAATTCAGCATGGAAAGATGCTTTCAAAAGGGCTCTGTGATGAAGTTGTGGAAGGCACGAGTTCGGAGAATGATACAAGAAGATATCGCTGGCTTTATTTTATCCCCGTGAGTACTATTCAGATAATTAGCACCACCAATATGGCACCACCAACACCTGGACAAGATCGGGTCGTCCTTCCAAATTGGATGACCGAGCCAAGTGAATACAGATCAGGGAAGCTAACAAGAGGACAACGACCACTTTGAACGACTTACACGTCTGTATGGCTGAGATTGGTCATTCTGTGCAAGTGACAACAATCTCACAAACTTTACACAAAGCTGACCTGTATGGCAGGTTAGCAAGAAAGAAGCTGTTGAAGAAAAAATGCCATGCTGAGTCTTGTTTGTGCTTTTCCAAAAACACTTGGAAGACTCTAATGTCATGTGGCAAAAGGTTTCATGGTCAGATGGAACCAAGACTGAACTTTGTGGACTTGAATCCAAGCGATATGTTTGGCGAAAACCATACACAGCAAACCACTGAAAATACACCATACCTACCGTGAAGCATGGTGGAGGCAGCATTATGTTATGGAGATGTTTCTCTTGAGCAGGACCTGAGCAACTGGTCAGGATTGAAAGAAGAATGGATGCTACCAATTAGATCTAAATTCTTGAGGAATACATGTGACCTTTTGATAGACGGCTGAAAATGGGCAAGATGTTCACCTTCCAGCATGACAACAGCGCTAAACACGCTGGCAAAAAAAAAAAAAAAACAACCAAACAAAACTGTGGCTTAAGAATAGGAACGGAAATGTCCTTCAGTGGCTAAGATAGAATTCTGACCTAAATCTGATAGAAAATCTGTGGATGAACTTGAAGAGAGCAGTGCTTTGCCTGTCACCCTGATATTTGACTGAACTCAAACAATTCTGCAAGAAGAATGGACAAATGTTTCCCGAACTAGGTCTGCAAAGCTGATGGGGACATAATTACAGCAAACGGTGGCTCTACAAAGAACTATATCAAGGGTCCAATCTCTTTTCCAACCCTGTAATTTTAGTTTTTAAGTTTTAAAGTTAATTTTCACAGCAGTTTCCTTTTTTGTCATTACTTGAATGTTGTAAGACAAAATGTGTAAATGAAGTTGTAAGTAAGGCAGTAAGACAAAACTAACTATGTCAAAGGTATAAAGACTTTCTGTAGGCACTGTTCATTAAAAAAACAGAGACAGACTAAATGTTAACTGTATTACAAATAAGTCTCTCTATGCTATATTGCTTTGTTGACACACATTTCAATTCAAAGCCCCAAAAATAGCCTTTATAATGTGCAAAAAGCTTCATATCCTGCTCTTTTGTTTGATGCTCCTAAATGTGTTTATGGGAAGAGGCTTAATTTCAAACCAGCTGCAGTTTAACACATTCTTTTTCTCCTCTGAGTACATACTCTTCTGAGTAGCTATCACGTTTAGTTTATGTAACCTTGTGGAACTTTTCACATATCACTGACGTGTGGAAAGTCTAACCATTTTCTAATTTGTGTTTTCCATGGCATTTTCTGCCCAGACCAATGCTGTGTATTACCTCATGAGAGAATCCACTTCACCAAACAAGGCTGTAAATGCACTCCAACGGGACCAGCAGAACTCTTGGAAGGAACTTTTAGTTCTGAGCATTGAGTAATCTTTTCAGTAGGAAGGTAGTCAGTGGGTTTAATCTGAGATATGTGAATTGGCTTGGATGACACAACACATTATTCCACGTTTTAAGAGAGAAATCCCACCAGTAATAAAAGCTCTAACAATGGCTAGGTTTAGAAAGACATTGCGAGAGAAGCATACCTTCTCATGGAATGCATTGCGTGAGCAAGATTTCACATGCTCTGCACTTCTGTCTGCTCAGCAGAATATTGCTGTGGCTTTGGGAGTGTGTCATTCTGACTGGGCAGTTTGAGTGGTTGAACTAGATTGCATTTGTGCTGGAGCTTAATTCAAAACAGTTCAATCAAATTAGCCCTAAATATGACGTCATGGAACCAAGATGAAAAAACGTAATATGTTGAATTTATGCGTGGGAGTGAAAAATGGTCATCACAAAGGAAAGTCCACATCCAACCAAACCATATACAGTAAAAAAACAACAAGGAAGGGCCATACCAGTAAGTAACTCAAAAGTCTGTCAACAGCTGTTTTTGGTTCCTGCTTTCCGTTTCACACTTAGATCACCCTGTCCTGGCTGTCTCAGCCAAAGTCCTGTCTCATCTATGTTCCTATTTAATACTGCCAGTGCTGAGAGAAATTCGGGACAAGCTCAAAATCATCAGTTCTACCTACTCATTGTGCCAGTATTACTGGTTCTGTGTAGTACTAGCATATATTATACAGTCCTGAGTAATATGTAACCAAGGATGAGAAAGCTGTATGAAATCAGTCATTTTTCATATGCTTTAAATGCTGCTAGAAATAAGAGGACAAAAGTACTACAGTATAAATCTATGTTTTAGGACTGTAGTAAATAACGCAGTACAGCTTTAAACCTGAGTGCGTGCTTCTTTTCCATTTATAGGTCATTTTCCATATGCAGGTTACTCCTGACAGTTTGAGCTGTGGCTGAGAAGATTCAGGAATTTCCTTACTTTCCATGTGGAAAGACAATACTCTTTTGGAATAGAACTCATTACGTCTTTCTTTTTGAAGAGATTTGGTATTTCTTAGGCACTCATACCTGAATTTAAAACTACTTTACTTTGGCCAACAGTATGTGAACTGACCTAACTAACCATTTTACCCACACCATTGCTGATGAGCTTATAATAAAGCTAGCTATTGCCATAGACAGAAAACTAGAAAATAGGTCAGATTGAACCTTTTCAACAAGTTAGTCTGGCATTTAATGTGTTCTGCTATTGAGCAGTGGATAGGCGTTCATTGAAATAATGATGCATGTGTCAACATCTGGCAATCTGATGGTTGAAACTGTAAAGTTTGGTGGAGGAGGAGTGATGGTTTTAAGCTTTTTACATGGTTTGGGCTGGGTCCCTTAGTTCTAATGGAGGGAAATGTTAATACTAGTGTATAAAATGACATCTTAGAGAATTGTTTGCTTACAACTTTGTGGCAAAGGTTTGGGTAAGGCCCTTTCCTGTTTTAGCACAAAGAAAAGGAAACAGTGTACTGAGTTTGGTGTCAGACTGGTCTGCACCTGACTCACTCACATCGAACCTTTGATCACTAGGAAGGCTGATTGCGAGTAGGCCTTATTGTCCAACACCAAGGTCTGACCTCAATAATACGTTTGGCGGCTGTATGGAAATAAATCCCTGCATTCCTTCTTTGTAAATCTAATGAAGAGTCTTTCCAGAGGAGTGGAGCCACAAAAGGGACCAGCTCCAGGGTAATGACCATGAATTTGAAATAAGGTATTCAACAAACACTGAGGAGTTACAGACCTTCCTTACACTTTTATGTCGGGCCTTTTATATATAGCTGTGCTTTACTTTTCAGTCTAAGAAACATGGCTGGGTTTTACTTACTTTCTATGAAATAAAAATGCACTTTTCTATAACTACAAGTGACCATTAGTTCTCACAAATGCAGTCACACCATTAGACATAAAAAGGTGAATAGTGTAAAGTTCTAAAGAGAGGTAAAGGTGTTCCAGCTGAAAACATTTGACTGTGCTTAACTGTTCGAACACATGTACTGCCTCCAGATGGATTATAAAGTGCACTGCACTGCAATCATCAGTGCGTGGCTCATAATATGTGGTAAGAGTTGTTTAGTAAACTGAAATTAGTGGGTGTCTGCTAGCAGATATGTATAGATACAGCAGTGCATTCAGGAACCAGTCGTCCTCATGCTGTAATTTTAGAAGATGGCTGTGAGGATTCCTGTAAGCCCGTGTGAAGCTAACTTCCCCAAAAAACAACACAGTTTTTCCATAACCTCAAACTAAACATCAAACATCAGATTGTTGAAGTCATATCCCTGTGGACCAAACACTACCTTCATTCCTTTAACATATGTTGCTCGGTGCCTCTGTCGAAAAGATTAAGGAGAACCAGCAGAACTTGGAATGAAACAGAGTAGCTGATTTACAACCTTAAACCTCTTTCATTTGTTTGGCCAGCATTAGAAAGGTAATATAATTTAAAAATAAAAAACTGGAGTAAAAGATAAACACTGTGGTTTGGTTTCATCCTTGAGTCATAGGCTGCTGATTGTGCAGAAAATGCATGCAGAGAGCTAACAGAACATTCACGTTTTAGGAAAATCTCCAGATACGGCACTATTACTTGTTATACTGGAATTTGTCTTTACTTGAGAGTCAGTTTGAGGTGTTTGTTGATTCTTAACACTGAAACCAATTAGTCACGCTTTTAGGATTTGTTTTGTTTGGATTTTTAATTCGTTGGGGGTTTTTTGTTATGTTTTGAGGGTTTTTTGTAGACTTTCTCATGGATTGTATTTAGTGTGGGAAAGGAACAATGTTCTATTTAGTATCGTATTTAAGCTGATTGTATGCACTGCACTATACAGATATTTGCCACCCGTTTGTGTAAGCAGTCTTTAAATGACATCAGTGGATGTGTGTTTTTTAAAACCTTGCATTTTTGGAGGAACATTCCTGGCATATGTCCTTAGAAGTACAAACTCACAGGAACATAATAGTTGAGAACAAACAATTCAAGCCTTTGAGATTCATGAGATACTTGTTCCTGATCTATTTCATATTCAAACCTATGTAATAATATGATTCCTACTAAGGTTATGAGTTTTCTCATTACTTAAATGTTTTTTTAACTAGCAAGGTACATTTAAAGATAGGCTTAGTGCAACTGGCTTATTTATTATACCATCATATATTAGTTAATTAATGTATGCTCCAGAACAAACAAGAATGAATTAGTGAACTCATTTCAGCATATTGCCTTCGTTCTCATGTCCATGCTGAGAATCTCATATACAAACGTGGGCTCGCCCACACTGACCAGCAGCACATCCAGTCCCGTATCATCATTCGGGTGAATTAACACGGTTTTTAATGGGTTACTCAATTTGTCCTCAAGAGGGCAGTCATGTAAAAATTTTAACTGAATGATACTTGTGAGCTCATCCTCCTGGAACAAAGCGCTGTTTCGGTCACAGCCAATGAGAAGTCGTGCTAAAATGGCATATGTAATTCCTGTTGGGACGAATGTGTCTCCCCATCCGCAGAGAAAACCACAGAAGATATCATCTTATTATCTTTGTAGTTACCCTTACATAATAGTGAGAGCAAATGGACGGAAACTTGAGACGTAAGTCTCTTGTCTCAGGTGTTTCTCCAGAGCAAAAAGAATCGCGTCTCATTGAGTGTTAATAAACGCCCACAATGTTCTCAGATCTGCCATCATTTTGATTCTAATGTTTATCCCCATAAAACATTTTCTTTATTCAGAATTTGAATATATGTTCATATTTCACACTGAAATTAGGCCCATAAATGACATCCATATGTTTTTTATGTTTACATCATCAGTCATGGGTTGCAGAGTGGTTACTTCTGTCCCCTCTCAGTTCCTGGGATCCCTGGTTCGATTCCTGATCTGGGAAACTTGCATGTTCTCACCATGGCTGCATGGGATTCCTCCGGGGACTCCAGTTTCCTCCCACATCCCATGTGTCAGGCCAACTGGCATTTCTGAAGTGTCCCAGTATGAGTGTGTGCGCCTGTGTCTTGCTGCCAGTGTGCTGCTGATTAGGCCCCAGCTCTGCACAACCATGAATTGGTTTAAGTGATTATGACAGTGAATGAATGAATGTCTTCAATCATCTCTCAACAAACATTAGAACAATTGTATACGTCTTCAAGCTTAGTTATGTTCTGTAATATGTATAATTCATCTACAAACTATAGCAACTCATGTGGCTTTGAGGTAAGAGCTAGCTGTTGGAAGCAGAAATTTCTGACGATCTGGATCCCAGACTGGGCTTGCAAAATGGTGGTCTGTTGTGTCAGTTACAGAACCCTGCAATGGAGTAGTGCCCTGTTCAGGGTGTATTATGGAATAGACTCTGAACCCCATACAAGTCTCACTTCTATGGTTGTACATGCTGTGTGTTCCAATTGATGGGAGTTTGCCTTTCAAAGGCAGTTGAGAGACTGGTTAATCCAGGATCTCATTAACACTGCCGATGATCCAGGAGGATAAATCTGCTTTCCCAAGCTCTAACTGATCCTCCAGGCGAAGAGGCTGATTCGTTATCTGGCGGTAGGTCAGCTTATATGATTGGTGGCCCAGGATGTCATTTTCTGATTGGCTGCCAGAGATACAGGATGTTTACTTGATGAGATTATTCTGGGCTTAACACCAAGAACAAGATGTGTGAGCCCACCTTATTGTAATGTGATTCTCAGCATATATGTGTTGTTGACATGTTGGGGGAAAAGGCAACATGCTGACATTTATTCATTCATCTGTGTTTATCCTGGTCAGGGTCACTGTGGGTCAGGAGCATATCCCATTAACGTTGTGAGCAAGGCGAGAATACACTGTAGACAGAGCACCAGTCCATCACATTGCGCCACAGTCTTATTCGCACACACTTAGATCTAGAGACAATTAAAAGAAAGTATGGGTATAATCAGGCCAAACACCTCATGGACTCTGGAGGTGTGCAGCAATGTTTAATGCTGATCTGCTAATATGACAAAATTAATAAATAAAAAAAACAAAGAGAGATTCCAGTGTTGCAGTTTTTCCTCACATAATATGAGCTTGAAATTCCATTGAATTTTAATTTTCCTAAGATGTTGTCATCCTAAAATGTACAGTAGAATATTTAATAGTAATCGAACCACTGGGCAGTTACTTGCTCTGAATACATCGGTAAGAAAAATGTTGTGGCGAGTATCATAGAGTGTCCTGAACATCTTTTTATTCCATGATTTTGTCTCTGAAATTTGGTTTATCATTTCCACTTTACATAAAGTATATACCACTACAAACTGCATTCCTATTTAACTACATTCCTGTTCTCTGCACTTCATTGTACAAAAGAGGGTCTACATTCACACAAGCCATAAATGTAGATAAAGAGAGCCCAATTTAAAAAATTAGATTAAAATATTATATTTGTTAATTTAATTACTGAGAAAAATGATCCAATATTACATATCTGTGAGTGGCACAAGTATATGAATCTCTAGGATTAGCAGTTCATTTGAAGGTGAAACACTGCATATCCTATTGTAGTGGGCAAGGCATGTACTGTGGCATCAGTGCCAACTTCAGATGACAGCAGTTTAGGCATGGCATCTTAAATGGCCCCCAGCATCCTTTGCAGATTTTGCATACCAGGTTTATATTTTGAATTATTCACTTTTATAAATGTATTTGGTAATTTTATGTTCATGTTTATGCGTAATATGCGTTTATTGACGTGTCTGTGCTACTCATCCACGTGAGACGGTCATATTAGTTAACAAGCTCCCTCACAAAACCTTAGCCTACTGCTTACAGTTTTTAAGAGCTTTCTATCATACATTGGGAACATTTAATTAAAGAATTTAATTGTGAACCCTATTATACTTGGTCATTTATTTATTGAGGAAAATGATCCAGTATTACATATTAGTGAGTGGCAAAAGTATGTGAACCTTTGCTTTCAGTATCTGGTGTGACCCCCCCTGTGCAGCAATAACTGCAACTAAACATTTCCTGTAGCTGTTGATCAGTCCTGCACACCGGCTTGGAGGAATTTTAGCCCATTCCTCCGTACAGAACAGCTTCAGCTCTGGGATGTTTGGTGGGTTTCCTCACATTAGCTGCTCACTTCAGGTCCTTACACACCATTTTTGATTGGATTAAGGTCAGGACTTTGAACTTGGCCATTCCAAAACATGAACTTTATTCTTCTTTAAACCATTCTTTGGTAGAACGGCTTGTGTGCTTACAGTCATTGTCTTGCTGCATGACCCACCTTCTCTTGAGATTCAGTTCATGGACAGATGTCCTGACATTTTCCTTTGGAATTCTCTGATATAATTCAGAATTCATTGTTTCCATCAATGATGGCAAGCCGTCCTGGCCCAGATGCAGCAAAACATGCCCAAACCATGATACTACCACCTACCATGTTTCACAGATGGGGATAAGGTTCTTATCCTGGAATGCAGTGTTTTCCTTTCTCCAAACATAACGCTTTTCTTTTAAACCAAAAAGTTCTGTTTTGGTCTCTAACAAAACATTCTTCCAATAGCCTTCTGGCTTGTCCATGTGATCTTTAGCAAACTGCAGACGAGCAGCAATGTTCTTTTTGGAGAGCAGTGGCTTTCTCCTTGCAACCCTGCCATGCACACCATTGTTGTTCAGTGTTCTTCTGATGGTGGACTCATAAACATTAACATTAGCCAATGTGAGAGAGGCCTTCAGTTGCTTAGAAGTTACCCTGGGTTCTTTGTGATCTTGCCAACTATTATACGCCTTGCTCTTGGAGTGATCTTTGTTGGTAGACCACTTCTGGGGAGGGTAACAATGGTCTTTAATTTCCTCCATTTGTACACAATCTGTCTGACTGTGGATTGGTGGAGTCCAAACTCCTTAGAGATGGTTTCGTAACCTTTTCCAGCCTGATGAGCATCAACAACTCTTTTTCTGAGGTCCTCAGAAATGTCCTTTGGTCATGCCATGATACACTTCCACAAACGTGTTGTGAAGAGCAGACTTTGCTAGATCCCTGTTCTTTAAATAAAGCAGAGTGCCCACTCACACCTGATTGTCATCCAATTAATTGAAAACACCTGACTCTAATTCCATCTTCAAATAAACTGCTAATTTTAGAGGTTCACATACTTTTGTCACTAAAAAATATGTAATATTGGATGATTTCCCTCAATAATGAAATTACCAAGTATAATATTTTTGCCTCATTTGTTTAACTGGGTTCTCTTTATCTACTTTTAGGACTTGTGTGAAAATCTGATGATGTTTTAGGTCATATATATATATATATATATATGTTTAACTTTAAAGAATCACAACAAGCAAATAGCACCCATGCGGTGGAAAGACTCAACATTTTCAGATGCAACGACTTACCTTTGAAAGTGTTTGCTAAGTGCGGCCTAAATATTTGCATTACTTTCAAATGTGAGCAATACACATCTCAGCATGTAAGAAATGAAGTGGCAAACAGGCATCGATGGGGGGCGTCCTATAGCTAAAGAAGTGATTTTTTTTATTCATAAGACTCATAATAGGGTTGTTGGAGTCGACTCTAATTCTGATTCCAGGTTCTTACTTCTGTTTTAAGGTAGTATATTCAGAGTTGATTGCACAGAATCATTTTGCAGGCAGTATATTTGTTTTACAAGTGAGGCATTTGTTAGAAAATAACTATTATCTTCTTTGTCGCCAGTCTGCTAAACGTGGAACGAAACAACTATCAATTTTATTCTTTGTATTTGACTCCCAGACTCGACTCTCGACTCTAAATATGTTACACCGAGGAATCGACTCTTTGTAATGGGATCTTTTGAATCGTAGTCCCACTCACATGAGTATGTTGGATAGTGTGAAGGCTGACTATACTATATGAGGGTGATAGAAGCAAACAGTGCCTGTTTGACACTGGGACGAGAGAAAATCGGAGGAATTGCGGTGCCGCGTTTGTACATGTGGTCCTCACGGAAATTTTGTAAATGACACACAGACCGCGAACAATCTCTCAATAAGCTGAACTTGTTAAGCACTGAGAAAGCAAGCCGCACTGAAAGAGAGGAACGTTACTGGGATTCGTAATATGAAAAAGGAGGAGGCAGAAACATTAGGTTTTGTCCCCCAAAAAGACATCGTCTACAACAAACTCCTTCCTTACGCTGAGAAACTAGACGATGAGTCAAATGAAATTTTGGCCAGAATTAAAGGGAACTTGGGTCGAGCTGTGCAGCTCAAGGAGTTATGGCCTGGAGTTTTGTTTTGGACACGGAAACTCTCAACGTGAGTATAACTTTTTCACATTATCACTTAATGTATTACCATTATTACAACATGGCATAGAATATGCCCTGTATATACCGATTCGTTGCTCCTAGTTTGGGAGAAAAACATTGCTCCTAGCTTAGCAGGCTAACTTTATTTAGCAAGCAGCTAGCCAGCTAATGTAGCCATGTAGCTACTCCTGAGTCACACTGACTAAGGTCCCGAACCGCATACTACCCTACTAGATAGTATGTGTAACACAACAACGTCGCCTTTCATGGTGCGGTAAGCTGACGTACTAGTAAGTATGCTAGTATGCACTGTGAGGCGCAGCCGCTCAGCTGATGGTAATAGTGCTAGCGCACTAGCAGTGTTTACTGGAGATGGTGTCTATTAGAAATGATTGAACTCAGGTTAAAACTGGCTAATTATCGATCTAAACATTTTAGTCAGGGTTACAACTATTAGCTAGCGTTAAGTCACCGCGTTCCGTACAGCTCCACACGTTTTTTTGCAACTACACGTCAGTTTGACGATATAGCTAGCTATACAGCTCTCACCGGTATACAAAGTCAATGGCTGTTCAGTCTTGAGAGTTAAAATGAAAATGTAAGATTCAGTGACTGACATTGTGTGTATTTACAACATTACTGGTTACTTCAAGGTCATATTTCATGAAGATAATAATGTAAAGCATTTACAGCATTTATCAGGTGCGCTTATCTATAGAGACTCACAGCTGGCTCAACTGTGGCAGTTTGGCTGTAATAGGACTTGAACCCTGGACCTTCTGGTCAAAATCCAGTACCTGAACCTCCACAGTCGTGTCAAGCATGCAACTCTCCCTTAAAAATAAAACACATGCTAATTGACTGCTCACAAGGCAGTCCTGCTTCCAAGAAAGTATACTGAGCGTTTTACTGTACTTAAACTTGACACACTTGATATGATGGATATTACTGATTCTCTCTCACTCTGTAATTAAGGACCGATTCCCTTTGCCCTAACGGTCTTGATGTAACGCAGAGTGTGCCGTAAATAGCCAAATATTAGTATAAATCCCAAATGAATGATCTCTTGTCGTCTAGCAGGTTATAATCAATGCTACTATCAAGATTTCAGGCAACTTCCAGTATTTTAAACTGTGCGCTATTGAGTCATCTCTCAATACATAATATCATAGAATCTGCTCTTTTGGGATTAAATCCAAACAGTCTGTATCCACTGCTTGTCATTGTGTGCTCTACAGGAACAATGACAGAAAACTAGGGAAGACCTATTACTTGACAATCAATTATCATGGAAGTTCCCTCACGGTTGTTCTAGGCAGAAATAGTAGCTTCAGCTACTTGCTTTTGTGGATTGAGATTAGATTGAAAAAGTTCTGGCCAGGGTTCCCACATTTCTAAAAAAAAAAGTTGGAAATGTAAATGAAATGTTTTTATTTTCTGGACCTGGGAAGATTTGGACTTTGATTAAATATCAGTCACATTTGGGACAAGTCATGCCACTTTTCTAAAGGTGTGATGATATCAGTTTACATTTTTCCAAGCAATATTTTGTGATATGTTGTTTGCCAGTCCATTACGGTACAGTTCAAAATCATGATTTGTTCCACAGTAGGTAAAACATGCATGGCAAGTTGTGTAGTGTGAGACCACTATCTACAATCCTAAGTCAGAAAAGGTTGGGATTGCATGAAAAATGCATGAAAAATCAGTGTTCCTTACATTTACTTTTTCTTTCATTGCAGCCAGTATGAACCCAATACATGTCAAGTTATTTTCTTGTAAACCTATTTTAATTTGTTATTAAACACCCATTCCTGCATTTCAGGCCAACAACACATTCTAAGACAAGTTGGGACAGGGTTAATTTAGGGCTAGCAATGAGTTAAAAAATAAATAAATGATGATGTGATTTCAATCAGGTGATGTTAACCCATTGATTATAATCTTGATTTGGTACAAAAAGCAAAATTAGAAGGGATTTGTATATTACTTCCTCTACAGTGCATATCATTAAACAATTCAAGTAAAGGCGCAAGCCTACACTGAAGATCCCATCATCTGCAAATTCCTTAGACGGCACTGCATCAAGAACCGCCATTCATTAATAGCTGATAGAACCACATGTGCAAGAGAAAAAAAAAGTTTGCTTTGGCAAACTTCTGTCAAGCTCTACAATAGAGCGTTACATTCACAAATGCCACTTAAATCTTTACTGTGCAAAAAGAAGTCTTATGTTAACCATGTCCAGAATTGACCTCGACCTCTCTGGGCTCGGCGGCATTTGGGATGGACCCTAAACAGTGGAAACGTGTGTTTTCAGTCAGACGAATCGGTATTCCAAATCATTTTGGGAAGAAATGGACACTGTGTGCTCCGGACCAAAGATGAAAAGGACCATCCAGACTGTTATCAGCAACTTCAAAACCCAGGGTCTGTCATGGTATTTGGCTGTGGTGGCCTAGTGGTTAAGGTGCAGGACTATGAACCAGAAGGTCCAGGGTTCAAATCCCACCTCAGCCAAAGCTGCCACTGTTGGGTCCTTGAGCAAGATTCTTAATCCACAACTGCTTGGATTGTAAGACTGTATCAATTGTAAGTCGCTCTGGATAAGGGCGTCTGCTAAATGCTGTAAATGTAAATGGTATGGGGTTGTGTCAGTGCCCTTGCCAATGGTAATTTACACTTCTGAGATTTTAGAGCAACATAAGCAAAGCAGTCCAACCCCATAATATATTTTACAAATAACCAACTTGCTCTTGCATGTAACGGACATCCGTACGTTTTCCAATAAGACTGTGCAAAACAAGTTAATCGGAATAAGTTTGGATTAAAATATGCACAGCTCTTACAATCTTTCTTTGAGGAGCATTGTTTTTAAATATCACAAACATTCTTCCGAGTTTAAAATCACAACATTTAGTTTTTTTTAATACATTTTTTTTATTGAGGTTTTTTTTTATTGCTCCTGTCTCAACTTTATTTTGGGATGTGTTTCAGGCCTCAAATGCAAGAATGGATGTTTATTAACAAATGAAATGATGTTGACCAGACAAAACATGTCAATAAAATAAAACTTTTTTTATTTATTTGTGTTTTCCCTATTGTCCCAACTTTTTCTGGTTTGTTGTTGTACCTGCCCTACCTTTTATTATTGCATAATGGTTGTGTTTTTGAAAGTTGAGTAGTAAGCAATTGGGTTTAAGGATTGTAACATATATGTAAGAATTGTCTCATTTTTACGTCTGTTGTATTACATGGACAGGTACCTTCGTCTCAATGGAAGGAAGTTCAGTAAAGAAGACCATGTGCTCTTCGTTAAGCTCTTGTATGAGCTGGTCACCGTCCCTAAGCTGGAAATCAGCATGATGCAGAGCTTTGCTCGACTTCTCATCACCTTGCTCAAGTATGCACCCTGAAATCATCCTGTTGTACCAATTGTCTGTGATCATATATGCTTGCAGTTTTGTTCAGCTTGGGTTTATAATCCTGTATCCTTTCAAATATAGGAAAAAAGAGCTGCTCTCGCAAGATGACCTGGAGTTACCTTGGAGGCCTTTGTATGAGCTTTATGAGAAGATCCTCTACTCTAAAACTGAGCATCTTGGTCTCAATTGGTTTCCAAAGTAGGTTCCTCACAGTAGATCTTTTTATAGCTCACCTCCTGTTGACTGTAGGCAGCTCTGCTGTGGTTATCAGGTTTACAGTCCAGTGCACATGGAACATCATTACTTCTGTAAACATGACAAATGATTATGCAGACCCTTAATGGAAAGGCACTGCTGGTGTTTATTTAAGTGGGGTAGTCTACTGGACCACATTTTTAAGGTTGTGATATTACATAAACCTAACACCTGACACAACTCATTTTAGAACGGCCCAATAATTGATGAATGCTGTGTAAGATGTGAGATGATGGTGTGTGTTGGCTTATGCATTTCTCCTTTTTTCACATTCAGTTATCGAGCAGAAGCCTCCACTAAACAAAAAATTCTTAATTATGTGCACAAGCGGTAAGCATAGCCAGTGTTTTTTACATATTGGATTGTACTTTTTCAAGGGCATCCTATTTGCATGTTTTGGAAATAGAAAACAAAAATGCTATTCGTTTCTAATGCAGCTCACGTTAAGAGTGTATTTAATCGTATTCTTTGTAGTAGTGACAGGACAAAAACTGCTTAAAGCTTTTCTGCTCTTCACATCTATCGTTTTTGTTGTTTTATATGAAACTCTGTATCGTAATTGTCTTTAATTTAGCAGTATGTGGCCCCCGTATAATCACATTTTTTTAAACCATTCATACAGTATGGTGATGATAAGATGCCTAGCCAACATATGATGTACAACTTATTTTTTTTAAAATTAGACGCTTCCTAAGGTGGCACTGGCTACATGTACATGCAGCATAATAATGGGGTTAATATCTCAACAGGTATAGAAAGCGTTCATGTATACAGTTCAGCTGGAATATTGTATTCTATTCAGTTCATCATTTAAATAATTAGTTCAATAATAGACTAATAGCCATATCATCTTTTGTATTTGAATTTACATTTCAAATGTGTGAGTACTTTCTGATGCTTACATGATGCCTTTGTGTTTTTAGATATTTAATATTTAAGACAAATATTTAAGCAAATGAATGACAGCGGGATGTCACGATAACATGTAAAAATGCTGCAGAATGTGAATTCCAACTCCTGTTTCTTATGTGCACAGTCAAAGGGTGTTTTTTATCATATTATATTATGTCAATAATATTATTTTACAGATGTTGTAAACCTAATTCTTATACTGAGACTAAGTAAACTGTGAAAATATAATAAAAACATCATAATGATACAGAAGGCTAGCAGTAGAACTCAAAATAGCAGCAGCGTTGTGGCTTATGAAAATAGGTTTCAGGTATTTGTGATCTGAACCCCAGGGCTCTGCCTCTGATCTTTTGTCTGTATGCAGTTTCATTCTCCCCTTGATGAGACCAAGGGTGGTTTTGTCGACAGCAAACTTGAAGATAGCATTTTAGCTGTATTTCTTGATGCTGCCATGTGTGAACAGTAGAGTACAGGAGGGGGTCAAACACGTCTCGTGGGGGGAATCAGTATTCATAGTCAGAGTGGAGAAGGTCGTGTGAGCAGTTTTTACCAATTGGGACAGGCAGTGAGTTTTTTGGAAGCAGGACATTGGAGGTCTTAAAGCAAACAGGGATTTCTGTCAGTGTTAGGGAGAGGTTAAAGATGTCAGAGAAAACCTCAGCTAACTAAGTCTGTTGATTCCATCTGGTCCAGCTGCCTTGTTTTGGTTTACTGCCCTAAGTTATATCTGTTGTAGACAGAATTAGTGTGTCATGGTTACAGGGTGGTTTCGCAGCTGGCTCATCGGCTAGTAAGGTGGTCAAACACTGCTATTCTTCCTAGTGTTGTATTCCGAAATCGAGCATGGGCCTCTCCACAAACGTCTAGTGTCGCACCCATGGTAGTTGGACTCTGTTGCTGTAGTCCCTCTTGGCAAGTCTGATGACTGTTACGTATGTGCTTTTTAGAGGCCGTCAGGTCATCTGAGTGAAAGGCAGCAGTCCTTTCAATCTGCTTTTTCAGTTTGGTTCGCACAGAGCCGTTGACCCAGGGCTTCTGGTTGAGAAAAACATTGTGCTGACCTTTGGATCAGCATTCTTCACGCGGTTCCTGATGTGTTCTGTATACATTAGAAGTACAGGTGGGCGATCTAGCAAATATGTCATCAAGACTGTTTTTAGGCTGAGTCATAACTCACAATATATTTCATGTTGGTTTTTAAGGTTCCTTTGAAGCTGAACACAGCAACCAGGTGATTTCTCTGCTGCAAAATTATTGCTCCACAAAAGCACAAGAATAGTAGAGACTGCTAGTAGTACCTTTAAATTTGAATAAAGTGCACTTTCCAACAAATTGAAAACAGTTTGAAAAAGTAAATATCAACACTGTCTACATATATTATAATTATTATACAAAAACTAACCATGATTCTGGGTTGTGACTAGATCATAATCACTAGTAAGTTACAAAATGGACGTTGTTTTAGACTCTTCTCTCAGGCATTTTGAGTACATCAGAAAAATTTTATGTTTGTGACTTGGTAAATAGCAGTGAGGATCAGCTCTTTATAGAATTCTAATTTGTGACCTTTTTGCTTGGCATATCATGGGCTAGGTACCGTATTTTTCGGGCTATAAAGCGCACCAGGTTATAAGACGCGTAAATGAAACAAAACTCTTAAGTTCCGTCGGAAGCTCAGTTTGGTCTTTACCTGGCGCAGGGCGTCTTCTTGCTTCCTCCACTTCCGTACCATTGATTCGTTAATGTTGAATTCTCTCGCAGCTGCTCTATGTCCATGTTGTACTGCGTGACTGATAGCGCTGAGTTTGAAATCCGCTTCGAAAATAAATAAATGAATGAATGCACGTACCCTAATGCTGAAGCACATACCGTATTACTCCGCGATGCTGCGCACTATGGTTGCCGTAAGCTTCGTAACCTACCAAAGACCGTGCTAAAACATTTTGACAGATTTATGAGCGCCGTGTACCATCTACAATCGGTTCTAGGTCAGAAAGCACAACCAGAATTAATTCATACATTAGACGCACTGCATTTTAAGGTGCACTGTCGATTTTTGAGAAAGTTAAAGGATTTTAAGTGCGCCTTATGGTCCGAAAAATACGGTAATATTTTACAACAGTGATCTTTCCCACACCTGCATGTTTTCTCATATGAGCTACTTATTTGTTTTCCAAATGTTGTATATATGCTGTTTGATTATTTTGCAAACTGTTTTCAATATGCAATCCAAGAAAGTTCTATGTAACTGATACTGAGTATTTTAGTAACCACCTCCTCGTGGTCATCAGCCATGATGTGTTGGCAAACAAGCAGGGAATGTCTAAGGGCCTTCCCTTTCCGACCTATTATTGGTTTATTTGTGTGTCTATAAGACTAAATGTGACCTCAACTAGCAGATATTATATGGATGTTAAAACACCTTGGGATCCCATGTCAGCATTTCAAGACAAATAATTTAATGTGTTCTTAAACTGTTTTTACAGTCTATCTGTTGAGGCAGATCTTGGAGACTTTTTTTCTTTTTATTTACTCTATATTGGAGACTTATCATGTTTATCCGTCATGTACTTAAAGTACATTTTGCTGAGCTTGCCTCAGTTTTAGACTTTAAGTCATGTGATGATTTAAGAACTTGAGTAACATGCCAAACCATCACTAGCTCCTCATTACAAACCAGCAGGATCCACAGTCCAAAGACATGCATTAGGTTGATTGATTACTCTAAATTGGCCTGATTTGAGCATCTAAGTCTATCTTTGGAGTAACCTTGAGTATCAGTATAACCTTGTGACTGTCATTAAAATGGGTATTGATGCTGATAGTGACGTTAAATAAAAACAAACTAATGATTTCTTTCAGTTTAATAAAGATCTCTGCATGTAAATGTAGCCACTGTCCCATGGAAATGAGTTAAAACGCTTTTAAAAAAAATAGCAAAACCACGGCAACCCTTATTTTTAGCTCCCTAAATTGTACCATGGATTAAGACAAGAGTTCATGGGAAAGGTGTTTATTTATAATCATTTTAAACACAGCAGAATGTATATTTCCTCATTCTCAAATCTAATATTCTCTCATATTTCAGGATAAACACCTGAATGATTTGACCTGCATTCAGAAAGCCGTGGTTATGTTGACTAATGTTTCTGGTGCAGCTGTTCACACTTCAGTCACTCATTACACAATGCTGGTTATCCTAGCTGTGTGAAATCCCGCATGTTACTTGTTGATCCCTTAGTTTAAAATGAAAAGGTCACATTCGTTTTGCCAGTTTTCCGTTTGGCATCTGATATCTGGAAGTGTTCTATTTTAAACCTCTCCACCTCATCATACTGGCATCAAACACTGAATGTACTGAATGCGTCTGCTGATGTTTGTTGACAGGTAGTTGAGCTTCTATTAAGCGGAATAACAACAATTCTGCTGTTCTGACGTTTTGAGATGTGCTGTGCATAGACTTGTGGTAATACTGAACTATCCAATAAATTTGCCTTTGCTGAGGAAGTGTTCCATAGAAACTGATATGTATTGCTTAATTTGCATTGTGTGGTTGCTTTAGGGGCTAAATAGAGAGGTAAGTTAAGGTCAGATCAGGAGCTGTTTATCAGCTGTTACACAACACATTTTCCCCATTAAAAAGGGTGAAACACCATACTATCACTCTCCTACATTTCTTTTGGGTGCAGACAGGGTCTAGGAAATTTCCGGCTAGACTGCCAACAAAAAACCACAGTAGTGGAGTGTCTGCTTTGCACGTAGTCTAATTGCATCCTTAACAGTTATGTCAGTGTCTGTGACTTTACATTAATCCACTTTTGTCCCTTTCTCTCCACTTTTGTTCTCCTTTTCCTCTGTAGCTCTGTTGAGAATGTGCTGAAAACTCTGGTGAAAAGCTGCAGATTGTAAGTACAGCCCTGATATCTCGTTACCTGTGTGATTGTTGTGTGTTGTAATGTAAAGCCTACAGACATTTGTCCTGTTCCCTGGAGAACTGCACATTGTGATAATCAGATTTTCCCTGTGCTGTCGAAAGAGTAATGTAATCAGGTCAGTGTAACTTGAGCCAGTGCATGCCTTTCACTAATGAGCGGATTAAAGCACTCTGTTAAGACACTGGGCCATGTCATTCATTGTAAGGTATTTCCTGAAATGGTTTGTTTTAAATTAGCAGTTGTAGAGTCTCGCGTAGAAGTGTGGGCAACCCTTATCAAGTTTCGTGTTTTACAGTTTTTATGAATGAAAAAGCCATTCACAGCCTCTGTAGTTAATACACAACTACTGATTATTTACTAAAATATAAAAGCAAAATCTGGTCATCCAGTGAACTAGTCAGTGACCTAGTACCTCTTCCTTTGGCATTTACTCTAGGCTGTTTCATGCATCTTGACTATCGAGTGTATCTGGTAGGGTAAGCCAGTGAAATGCACCCAAGGTGACATTTAAATCTGCTTTCCTAAACTACATCAGGAGAAGGTTTGAGACGCATTGTAGCCACATATTAAACACGTCTTAAAGCATTCTTCTCCTTCCAAGATGCATATGACTACCAAAACCCCGCCCAATGCCTTTTGACATAGCACATGTGACCCACGGCGACCATCCCAACCAAATAAATAAGGAGGGCATGCATAGCTGGTCAGTGTGAGAAACCTTTCATTTTTATTAGTGATTTGAACAGATACCACTGTCCAAATAAACTGCAAGTCATGCATTGAAGCCAAACTAGTAGTAGTGATTGCTGTAACGCAGTCAGGGTCAACCCTGTAGTAAACATTACAAACGAAAACTCCCTTCTTCCTCTCCACTGAGGTACATATTGCACAGGAAGCAACAATCGGATTTATGACCTGCTGGAGGCACGTTTGGCTATTAAGTGTAAATGCATGTGTTTAAAGTCTTATATGTAGTGTTTAAGTTTGTTGCAGATGTTATGTATGCATTCCATTAAAAAAACAAAAAAAGAACGTATTGACTGGGGCTCCCAAACTTTAATGTATAGTGATATTAAAGTCAAAAGCGAGTGACTAAAAAAATAGTACAAACTAGGGGTGGGTATTGGAAAGGACTTGCGTGGTTCACGGTACAGTGCGATACAATGCATATACATATACATCACATCGCCTTACTAATTCAGCAGATTTTGTAGTTTACACCCCATTGAAAATGTGTTTTTTGTTCATTAAAAAAAAAATCGATATTTTGAGCGGAAAATCGATGTAGTATATCCAAACTTCTGACACGCTGTCTGTCAGACCTTAACAGAACAGCAACGAATTTACTTTAGATTATTATACAGTGGGAACCTAAAGTCTGAGACCACTAGTGAAAATACCTGTTTGGATCTCTGTGTATGAGGATTCATTCTGCAAGCAGGTTAGTGACCCGAAACACGCCTCTAAAATTTGCAACAACAATGATCGACGAGTGTGGACTGCCCTGAACTGCCCTTTACAGTCACCTGACCTAAACCCCAGATGACATTTATGGGATACTGAAAGCCAAGCTGTCAGTAACATCACAAGATGTCCTTTTTAATATTGTGAAATCATGCTGGGATTTAATGGATCATCAGATTTTGCTTGTGAACTTGGGCCAGCTCATGGGTGCACATACCATGAATGTATTAACGTTATAACATATAAACTGTATTGAAAAACATTGTATTAAATTTGGCGAGAACGCAATACATTTTCAATGGAGGTAGTGCTGTATGTGTGTACAGTGTGTACAGAATATTGTGCATTTCACATACTTTGGCAAGACACGCATGCAGAATGTCTGTTCAGCTACTGTGATGTAACTCTGTTTTGTAAGTTATGTCTGTCTTTTGTGTGTATGTAGGTATTTTCCTGCATCTGCCACGCAGGAGATGCTGGATGAGTGGCGTCCATTGTTGTGTCCGTTTGATGTCACCATGCAGAAAGCCATCAGCTACTTTGAGCTCTTCCTCCCCACCATCATGCCTCCAGAGCTTCACCACAAAGGATTCAGGTAATAAACCTCAGTGGACTCTGTATTATGAGCGATGAAAGTAGAGATGAATGAAATAGGAAAGAAAATCACATCTCACAGGATATTTTATGCTGTCATAAATGTTGAGAAATGTCCTCTGATGTCCTCTTTTATAATTCCTAAACACTCCCACACAATGGGGGAAGAATGTGTGTTGACTTGATGTGATATTTTTTCTCCTTATCCTGATAATGGTTGACCAACCCCCGTGATGGGTTTTGTGATTAATTTGAACTCAAATTCTTAGTTAAGTACTAAATACTTTATACACTAATCCACAAAGTGGTAGAATCTTAATAACCAAAATCCACCATCTATAATTCCTAATGATGTGTATAGGCAAATTCGTCTCTGCAAGCTGCTTTTGGAGTTGGGCAGCTTATGTGGCTCTGAGATCAGTGCCAGCTGCTGGAAAAGCAGTTCTTGGGGACCTGGGATTGAATCCTTTTGACCCTTTCCAGCATAAGTGGGTGGGTGGAGAGGAGTTAAACGACATGCTGTCCGTTCAACTAAAGAAAACTTTGTGTTTCTAAGGTTATGGTTTGATGAACTGATGGGCCTGTGGGTCTCGGTACAAAATCTGCCAAGCTGGGAAGGGGTGAGTCTTTGTTAATGTAGTGAGTACAGCACTGGTCTTCAGTCCTAACACACAAAGGGATAGCAGTGGCTACACATTTTCAGTCCAGCTGAGATTGAGCTACACTTGTGTCCACATGTTAATCAATTGAGTGTGTTCTTCAAATGACTAGTAGTGGCTGTTGTATGGCCGGACTGAAAATGCCACCGTTCCTGTTTTTTGTGGATAAGAATGAAGACCAGTGTGATCGAGCACATACATGTATAGATATTGAAACAACCGCTCACCTTTAAACACCGTCTCAATCAGTAATGTTTCTTTTCCTGTCTTAGAGTCTTGTGAATCTATTTGCACGATTAGCCAGTGACAATATTGGCTATATTAACTGGGACCCCTACATCCCAAAGGTATTGAAGTCAATTCTTCAGTTGTTTCAAAAGGTGTTGAATCATTGTCAGAGTTTGTTCTAATGCTTTTGGCTTGTGGTCAGATCTTCACCAGGATTTTGCGAAGCTTCAACTTGCCTGTTGGCACCAGCCAGATGGTGGTTCCCAAGTACCTGACCAATTCTTATGACATTGGCCATGTAGTCCTTTGGATCTCCTCCATGTTGGTTAGTGTCTTAGCTTACTGCTTTTGTCTTCTTATAATTCTCTATTATTATGGTGTAGTAATAATGTCTGCCTTATGTATTGCTGGGTACTGAAAATGACTACCCAAAAGTCACTGCCTGAAGTCTCAGTACTACCAAGGCCTAAAAAGGCAAAAAATAATAATAATTTGTGCTTATTGTCAACACTATTGCAGAAAAATAATATATGCTCATAAGAACATTATTAAAAAGCAAGGACTAAAGTTTCCATCACTAAAGTATACAACAACAATTCCCAATAAATGCATTAAGGCAGAACAGAACAAGGTCACCCAGTCCTATTCTTACACATATGCATTGTGTGCTGTGGGTGAAACATTATTTACAACTAACATTTATTGTGTCTTGTTAAGGGAGGGCCTCAGAATCAGGCTCAAAAGCAGCTCAATGGCCTCTTCAGCAGTATCGCCTCCTTCTACCACCCCTCCAACAATGGCCGCTGGCTGGTAAGAGAGTTCAGCTAACACTGCCTCAAATGTAATTCAGATGTTCTGTTTTATTCGTGGACACAATTTTAAAAACAATTTTATTCCCTACATCTCCAAAAGAGTGTTTTAGCATTCGAAATGTCAAGCGTTGTCAACGTGCAGAGTTTTTATGTCTTTGGAATGGTGATTATTAGTTACATAAAGTTATTTATTTGCTAACAGAAAGCCGGTGAACCCGACTCTATGAATAGACTGCATGTTGACTGGATGTATTTGAACGCTAAACATGTTCTTTTGTCATTCAGAACTTTTTAAATGCCTTGGTCGCATTGGGATTTTTCTAAAAGGTCTTCTAAAGGTTTGACTTTAAATGAGCTACATTCTAGGTCCTACTTTGCTTATTCAGTTGAAACATGTCATGTTTTGGTATTGTATCTGCAATGGCAGGGGTGTTTTAAAAGGCAGTTGTACAGCTTGCAGAAATACCTCGGCTTTCAGTCCACCACTGTCCCAGAACTTTCATTGCTGTGTAGCCAACTCACACTTCACTTTCTTTTAGACAGCACTGTACATGCCCTGGACAGATGGCCCTCTGAGAGGCTGTAGTAACCTACAACACACGTCAGTGTAATGACAAGATAGACTTTCACTCTCACCTGCCCACACCCCTAACCAAACCATATTTTTAACACAGCTACACTTTTCAGACAGTTTAGAGCGCAGTCCTTATTTTATCTGAAGGTCATGGTTGACTGAAGTAAATGTCATGATATTACTGAATATTAAAAGATGTCACATTAACACACTAACGCAGTCCATCACATGGCACACGAGATACAGCTTGCACGTTGTTTCTTATGAAAGTGCCTAAACATTAATATATAAGTAATGTAAAGCTATCTGTTGTAATCACTACACCTCAGTAGCCCTCCACCAGACAGCTCCTAATGAAATGTGATACAGCAAGCAAGATAGAATTGTTCAAAATTAATAAATGCATTATGTTAAATATTATATCGTCTTCTCGTACGACTGTGTTTTACATGGAAGAACTATTTAAAATGCAATATTAATTGTGTGATTCATGCAATTAAATACTTTAATTGTATGACAGCCAAAATTGTTGTCAAGTCAAGTCAGATCTGTTTATATAGCACTTTTTACAATGGAGCATTGTCTCAAAGCAACTTTACAAGTTTAGATTATCTCCTAATATCTATGTCCAATCCCAAATTGAGCAAGCCTAGGGCGACAGTGGCAAGGAAAAACTCTCTAAGTGTTATGAGGAAGAAACCTTGGGAGGACCAAGACTCAAAAAGGGACCCAAACTCCTTTGGCGGCGTAGATGATAAATATAAGAATGAAACTAAAGTGATGGAGTCATAGTTCAAATAAAATGTGATGTTGTCAAATTCTTATGCTAAGTGTATGTTTGTAATGTGAAAGCGATGTATTAAGTTCGAGAAAAATGCGTAATCCCTGCTAATTTAACTAGTGGTCTCAGTCTTTTGGCCCCCACTGTAAACATGGGACAATGCCAGTATTAGAAACAAAGCTCAAAGTAACTGGTAACAAGAATTTATCTAAACCCAAACAAACAAACTGAAATGTAATCTCAGTTTTCTAACTAAAGAACCAGTAAATCAGAACCAGATTCTCTACTTCCCAAAGTGTTTGTATTTACAAGCTGTTATTGTATGCTGTTATTTACAAATGTACAATAATCAGGCCAACAGGCTCCATAGGAGGCACATCTGAAATCATTACTGTTTATCAATGGTCATACAACCCCAAATCAGAAAAAGCTGGGATGCTATGGTAAATGCAGTTTAAATGTTTCTTACATTTACTTTGAATTTTATTTCAAGGCAGATAGTATGAACTGGAGATATTTCAGTTGTTAATAAACGTCCATTCCTGCATTTCAGGCCTGCAACACATTCCAAAAAAATGTTGGGATGGTAAAGCATTTACCACTTTGTAATGTTGCCTTTCCTTATCACAAAACTTACCGTATTTTTCGGACCATAAGGCGCACTTAAAATCCTTTAACTTTCTCAAAAATCGACAGTGCGCCTTTAAATGCGGTGCGTCTAATGTATGAATTAATTCTGGTTGTGCTTTCTGACCTAGAACCGATTGTAGTGGTACACGGCGCTCATAAATCTGTCAAAATGTTTTAGCACGACCTTGGTAAGTTACGAAGCTCACGGCCACCGTAGTGCGCAGCATAGCGGAGTAATACGGTATGTGCTTCAGCATTAGGGTACGTGCATTCATTCATTCATTTTCGAAGCGGATTTCAAACACAACGCTATCGGTCACGCAGTACAACATGGACATAGAGCAGCTGTGAGAGAATTCAACATTAACGAATCAATGATACGGAAGTGGAGGAAGCAAGAAGACTCCCTGCACCAGGTAAAGACCAAACTGAGCTTCCGACGGAACTTAAGAGTTTTGTTTCATTTCATGCGTCTTATAACCCGGTGCGCTTTATGTATGAAAATATACCCGTTAGCAGCCGATCATTGATATTGTGCCTTATAATCCGGTGCGCTTTATGGTCCCGGAAAATACGGTAAAAAAGACGTTTTGACACTGAGGATACCAAACAATAAAGTGTTTCACGTGTTTTGTCCCATTTCTTCATACAAACACGTCTTAAGATGTGCACCAGTACGAGGTTGTCGTATTTTTCAAAATTCTCCTGCTCATTGGGGCCAGGTCAGGACTGTAGCCAGGCCCCAATAGCCTCTTCTTCCACAACCGTGCCTTTGTAATGTGTGCAGCATGTGGTTTTGCATTGTGTCGTTGAAGAATACATGGACATTCCTTGAAAAGTTGTCATCTTGAAGGCAGCATATGTTTGGTCTAAAGCCTGAATGTACTTTTCTACATTAATGCTGCCATCACAGATTTGACACTGCACTCTCATCCTGTTCCTTTTTTTGTTGTTTACAGGTGAAGCTAATGAAACTGCTGCAGCGTTTACCTGCAAGTGTGGTGCGGCGGCTGCATCGAGAGCGCTATAAGAAGCCATGCTGGATCACACCGGTACCTGCCAGCCACAAGCTTTCTGATGACAATATCACAGAGTTTGTGGAGAGCATGAAGCAGCCAGTCCTGATGGCCATGTTCAGTAAGACGGGCAGTATGGATGCAGCCCAAGCTTTGCAAAACCTGGCTTTAATGAGACCGGAGCTTGTCATTCCTCCTGTACTGGAGAAGTGAGTATCTCGAGCTGTTAGATATGAAGACAGTGTAGTCAGTCATTGTGGTAGTCTGCTTGTGTGGACCGCCATCGTTTTTTTTTGTTTTTTTTTACAATACATTAACCAGAGAAAAATTCTAAATATTTCCACTTTGAAAATCTAAAAACTTTATTTGGAACATCTGTATTCATTCATGCAGTTATCTAATTAGCCATTTCTAAGAATACCCCAATTTGTATTTCCAGATTAAATTATAATGATAAAATAATTAAAGAAATCTCTTTCAGTGTGATTACGCGGTTAATGAAAAGGTGGGATGGAGCAGAAACGAGGGTTTCCAACATCTTGCGGAAACCCTACCTTGAAGAGCTGGTGCTGTTTTCATAGCAAAGGGAGCAACTACCCAGTATTAGTATAGCATTTCTAATAAAGTGCTCGGTGAAGGTAGATGGGCTTCTTTCAAGGAATATTTATCACAGACTAATTTGATGTCATTCTGTAGTTACAGTTCTTTGGTCATGTTAACATTTCTAGTAGTTCCAGCTGTACTCGTTCAGTTTTCTTGTTTATATATATTGTTCTGCTGAGTTTGGTTTTCACTCTTCAGATATGACTTCAGGATCTTATCTGACTTACTTGTTAGTATAGAAAGTGACGTGGCACAAACTTGCGTCCATCAAGTTGGTCACCGTCCTTAACGTGGTCTTTTCTAGGTTTGTGTTGGAGTAGCTTGTTGCTTGTTAACTCAAACATGGGTTGGATAAAGCTTATTTGAACAGTCCATTGTCTGTTGGGTGAATGAATTAATATTTCATGTGTCTGCTTCTGCATTGTCTTGATCATAGTTAGTGCTGAAACAAGTGTGTAATGAGGTGGTGTGTGTGTGTTCAATCTTTAACCTCCTGCAGAACGTACCCTGCCATGGAGACCCTTACTGAACCACACCAGCTGACTGCTACTCTAAGCTGTATGATTGGCATGGCTCGCAGCTTACTCAGTGGTGGGCGCCACTACCCAGAAGGCCCTGCTCATGTCTTGCCCTTACTCATGAGGGCCCTGCCTGGTGTAGACCCTAATGACTTCAGCAAGTGCATGGTATGTCTCCAGATCCTAAAAATAACTTGTACACATGAACCCTTGTGTATACTTTTGAAAGTAGGCATCAAAACAACTTCTGTCAACAACCAAATGGGACCAGTTGCTCAATACATTCCTCTACGAGAGTACATGCATGTTATTTTAAGTGTTTGTAATCACATGGCAGTCATAACGTAGAACCTGGTATTTCACTGTTCATTGGATTTTGATGATTTTTTTATACTGCTAAATTAGTTCTGAGAAATGTCTTTCTTTTGTTTAGATAACATTCCAGTTCATTGCTACCTTTACTACCCTCGTGCCTTTAGTGGACTGCTCTTCAGCCCTTCATGAGCAGAATGACTTGACAGAGGTAATAGCCGTTAGCATTTGTTGTGCTATATCCAACAGACCTTGAGATCGTTTTGGTGAGTTTATTGTCTTTCTCAAATCACACTCTTGTTTTTTGTATAGAGGGAGAGAGAGCTGTGTTCAGCCTCAGCTGAATTTGAAGATTTTGTCTTGCAATTCATGGACAGGTAAATGAGTAATTGAATGTGGAAGTGTATGTGAATCTCGTATGAGGAAGTTTGGATTATGAAGGATGGTTTTGTGCCATTCACATGTGTGTGTGTGTGTGTGTGTGTGCAGGTGCTTTGCACTTATCGACAGCAGTACTCTGGAGCAGACACGAGAGGAGACCGAGACAGAGAAGATGACTCACCTTGAGAGCCTGGTAGAGCTGGGCCTGTCCTCCACATTCAGCACCATCCTCACTCAGTGCTCCATGGAGATATTCAAGGTTTGTGCCTCAAAGTGCCCATTTTACTGCACATTTTACCACAAGGTTTAATTTCTGGAAACTAAAACTGTGCATTTTATTAACCATTGGTTTCTTATCCAAAGTACCTATTCAGGATTGACATAAAGAGGACATTGTTTCCAGTCAGGGAAAGGGCTAGGTTAGGATTTGTGATTTATACTCATACCATGTCTAAGGTTACTGTTTTAACACGGTTCCCCAGGGTTTTAAAGAAATGTCTGCGACATGCGTTGGTCAAAATACCACAAGGATCGAGTGCCAGAAGCACCCTTATCACCCCATCTAAGCTTCCCCATCCCCATATTTGAGCATATGTTCCCCAACACAAAATAACCAGCAAGAAACACTGAAGAAGTCTCACAATCTCATTTTGTCATATAGACCAAGTTTGCTCACTATCAGTGTTCATCTTTGCCATTAACATTATTTCAGTCAAACATTTTGCCATTTTTTCTTTGGTGGCTGAAATTTCAGTGCGTGCCTAATCAAAAACAACGTGGTGCTGATGCAAAGCTCAGATTTGTTAACAGTGTAGTGTTTTTGCAGTTTGCATATTGCATTCTGATCATATACGTTACTGTCTGAGCTGTTGTTAGCAGACTTGAGACATTGCACATGTTCTATGTGATACTGTTAAACAAAAGAAGCTTTTTGGTCCAGCTTTAACCTGGTTTACATTACATTTGTGTCTTTTCTGTTGGTAACACTTAACAGGTAGCTCTTGAGAAGGTCTACAACTTTGCTACTACCAACATATTTGAGACACGTGTGGCGGGCCGAATGGTAGCAGACATGTGCAGAGCAGCAGCTAAGGTACCTGTCCGAATTCAACCCTACACAACATTTTAATGTCACGTCAAATTGATTTATAAAGCTCTTTTTACAGTGGAGCAGTCGCAAAGCAGCTTTACAACTGTCTAGGATTGCACCCCTACCTGAGAGGAAGCCAGTGACGGTGGCAAAGAAACTCCCTAAATGTTATAAGGAGGAAAAATGCTAAGCCTCAAAGGGACCCAACCTTTTTAGGCAGCCTAGATGTTGTATGTAAGAATTAAACAAAGTTTAATTCTTTAAGCTCATTAATAATTTTATAGTAATAGGTTAAATACACAGACGCCAAATATGAAAATGAAAAGATTAAGTGGGTTTACACCAGGTGCTCCAGTTTCCTCCTACATTCCAAAGATAGGCATGTTAGGTTAGTTGGTGTCTCTAAAAGTTCCCTTGGTGTGTGAGTGTGTGTATTAGTGTGTATTAGTGTGTGTGAGATGGATTGCCCTGTCAAGGCTTGTTGCTGCCTTGGGCCTCGTGCAGCCGGCTAGGCACTGGCTTTTCCCGAGACCCTGACTTGGATTAATCAGTTAAGAAAATGAAGGAATGAATAATAAATAAAATGTAGTAATTTATGTGAGGGTAGGTGAGTAGCACTTGCCTCACAGCAACTCCCAGGTTGAGTGGATTGTGTCCTTTCTGTGTAGAGTTTGCATGTTCTCCGTTTCCGGATGGGTTTTCTCCGGGTACTCTGGTTTCCTCCCATAGTCCAAAGATGTGTGTGTTAGGTTAATTTGTGTTTCTACAGTGCCCCTAGTGTGTGAGTGTGTGTGAGTGTTTGTACCCTGTCCAGGATCAAGCGCATGAGAAAGTGAATGAACGAATGAGTTGATAGACTGTTGTAAACACAATGTTATGAAGCGTGTAATAAAATAGAGAATATACAATGATGTTATAGATAGCAAATAAAACAAATATAGTAACATAGAGAATATGAGTGATTATCTCCATTATGCACGTTTTGATGGTTTGCCATCACCTGTGTTACAGTGTCATCCTGCCGAGTCCCTCAGACTGTTTGTGCCGCACTGCTGCAACTCAATCACTCACATCACTGCTAGTATGTATATCATTTAGTGTTTTTCCCACTGCGCATAGAAAAGGGAACTGCTATTCTTATATGATTGTGCTTTTTCAGATGAGGATGTTTTAAATGAGGAAGAGCTGGATAAGGAACTGCTGTGGAACCTCCAGCTGTTATCTGAGGTGCAAAAGTCACAACTTCACTACCATATAACGTTAGGATGAGAACATGGCAGGCCTAAAAGCAAATTTCCTCTCATCATTCAGGTGACACGAGTGGATGGGGAGAAGCTGCTGCCCTACCGTACCCAGCTAGTTCAGATTCTTCAGTTGACCTTGAGACTGCGTTGTAAGCAGGGCTACAGTCTGGCTTGCAACCTCTTACATCACATCCTGCGCTCCATGGCCCTTACCTACCCCACTGACTACTGCAGCATACCTGGTGGCTTCAACAGGCCACTCAATGAATACCTGCCCATTAAGGTAACATTGACGGAGGGATGATAATGTGAATAAATGTCTTACTGCTTTCCCATGCCCAAAAATGTGTTACAGAGTAATGCATCCTGAATCATGTGTACCATAGACATCTAGTATTGTAGCATACGCCCTTATCTAGAGCGACTTATAACTAATACAGTCTTACAATCTAAGTAGTTGTGGGTTAAAGCCTAGTTCATTCTTAATAAATGCTGCTTGCTATGAGTGTAAATAAAAGTACTAAAAGGTCCTCTCATCTCACAGATGAGACATTTCTTCACTAATTTCTCTTATTATTAATTACTCTATATACCCCAAAGTGTAGCTTCCTACTGGAGGAAAAAGTTGAAGGTGCAAGTAGAGGAAAAATTCCAGCTGATTCTCACTTTGTTCCCAGGTTTCATTTTCAGTTTATCTTTTGTTATTGGGGGGTAGTGGTTTGGATATTGAGTAGCAGGATTAAAATACCCCATGTGTTATGGAGGCAAAGCGAATACTGGACTGTACATGCCTACATTTTTAAGTAAATCTGTGTTCTATGACAGAGACAAGACAGGTTTTGTTCATGCATTCACTTTGCAAGGGAATTTGAAGAATGGAGATATTAGCATGACTTACGATTGTTTAGATCCAGTGGACAGATGTTAAAACTGCATGATTTTTCTTATCTGTTCTCACAGCTTAGGGCTACAATTTATGGGTCACACTGCAATTGGCACTCTTGCTTGTCTCTGTAGGACTGGGGCCGCCCGGGTGACCTGTGGAACCTGCAGATTCAGTGGCATGTTCCTAGTGCAGAGGAGAAAGCCTTTGTCTTTTACATACTGGACCTCCTGCTTCAGCCAGAGCTGCAGCGCCTGCAGAGATACGCCCAGGGTCAGCAGGACATGAGCAGGTCAGAACATGGTGTCAAAGAGCAGCATGGAATGGAGTGGTTGCTGTTCTTGAAGCATAGTCATGGATCAGTTAGTTTCTGCATTTAAATGAACGTCTATGGGATTTATTAGAATCTACTCGTTACTAAGAAATGCCTAGATTTGTACCGGCACTGCACAGTTCAGAACATGTTTAACTGACAGTTAGTTGCGGGCTGGTGGATGTGTTTTGTTTGTGTTGTGAAAAAGATATCTGACCTTTGCCCTTACAGGGATGATGTTCTGCAGAGCCTGTCCATTGTGCAACACTGCTTGCTGGGAGCTGGCTCTATGCTGCCCCCTCTGGATGGACCCCCAGTCACTGGCCTGTAAGAGTTTAAACCTGTTATTGTTTGTGCTCTGAAGAATTTTGAAGTAAGCAGGTAGATTACATAGAGAAAAATGTAATGTTGTGTGTTATTCATGTTAAATATTTTTGTCTTTACAGAGTTCACAGCCTGGTTAGTCTGGAGGAGACAAAGAGGTACATCGGGGTTGATTATGGTAAGCCATAATAACACTTTGTAATACATAACAGCTAGGTCACTATTCCAGCACCATGGAGTAGTGTGCATAGATTATAGTTATTCACCAAACTAAATACATCATTCTTGTCCGGAACAATATTTTGAACTATTGATCGATTTCGTAATCTGTTTTCTAGATCAGAGTATGCTGTATACATGACCATTTGAATTATCGAATACATTTACAGCATTTAGCAGATGCCCTTATCCAGAACGACTTACAATTGGTACAGTCTTACAATCCAAGCAATTGTGGGTTAAGGGCCTTGCTCAAGGACCCAACAGTGGCAACATGGCAGAGGTGGGATTTGATCCCTGGACCTTCTGGTCCAGAGTCCAGTACCTTAACTGCTAGGCTACCACAGTACCACAGTCCGGATAACTGCAGTAATCCGACTATGATTGCATTATGAAGTGCTTGTAAATCCACTCAGTGATTACATATCGTGTGTCAGATGTCTCTAGAAGTCATGACATGATTTTCACTGTTAATGTGCTGCTGCTCAAGATGACTGCACCTGTGCTGCCCGGAAATACGAAGCAGTCAAACAGTGTTTTTAATGACTTGTCACCTGGCACCTTGGTTCCTGCGTTCTGGGTTACATCCCAGACTTTTTCTCATGCAATAGCAACAGGACAGGTCACATTTTATTTTAACTTTCGAATTTTTACAGTTTTACTGCAGAAGCATGTGCTGTTCAGTTTGCATTCCACATTGTCTCTCAGGATACATCACGTTCAATAATTGCTAACACAGCATTTAAGCATCAACAGCTGAAGAAACAAGTATATAATATTGATATAATTTTCTGTTGGGTGCTACGAGACTGTGGCCAATGAGGTTGCCATTCTTCCCACTGTCCCACCCAATAAGATATTTAAATTCCTAGACTCATTAAACCTTAAACACCTCCTTGCCATTTACAACTAGAATATATCCACGTTTAGTGGATGTGAAAAGATTCTTTTTTACCGGGTCTTATAGAAAACTTGGGCAGATTCTTGTAGGTAAATGTGAATGTATGTGTAGGTGTCTGCTTTCGTGTGTGTATAGACATATAATGCTCAAAACACTGCCTTCTCATGCTGTAAATATGGCACGAGCAGCTGGCATGGCATTATGAATTAAACAAGCAACTTTATCTCATCCTTTGCTTTCTAAAGCCCGTGTGTGAAGCGGTCGGGGTAAGTTTGTGTCAAGTTCAAGTCATTGTTCACTAAGCTTCGTATGTTTGCAATATGCATTTGCCTCCACTCTTTCTCCCAGGCTGAGGGTTAACCTTTTTTGGTAAAAACTGAACGTTTGTGCTCGTTTTCGGTGGTCGAAATGTCTCTGCATCTCAGTTAGATATCTGCCTATCCGTAATGTGTTGATGCTGATGGTGTTCCCACAGATGATTCCAGAGAGAACTACAGAGAGGCCATTTGTAAAGTCGTGAGGCAGCTACTGCGTGAGTGCTTTTTATGAAAATTCAGAGCTATTTCTTTTTCCTCGTCCATAACAAGCTCTGCTAACTAATAGCATTCTTTATTTTTGGTCTAGATTACATCCTGGAGCACTCAGAGGATGACACCAAGTCTCTCTTTGCAATCATCAAGGTGAGTGTTATGTGATGACCTATTTTGAGAAACTGTGTTCACCCCAAAAAAGTTTAGCCTTTTTGATCAACTGCACATTTTTCGTTATTACAGGAAAAGGATGTTGTTAAAACAACATAATTGTCGTAATTATGAGGAAATTGTTGTAGTTACGATAAGGTATCTTGCTAACTGATGGAGGTATTCATGTTGAAATTTCTGCAGTTTGTGTGAGTTGTGCTATGTATTATTACTCAGACGGATTTTTATGTCTGCTTAAATGCGATTTCAGAAGCCTTCACAGGGTGTGAATACTAAAGAAAATACCATCTATGCTGCTCAGTGACACGAAGATATCACTGTGTCTTAAGCCAAGCATAAAGAAGAAATTGATTCATTCAATCAACTGCGTCATTGCACAAACTTCAGAAGCCTCCAATGGGAATACCTCCGTCCGTTAGATATTTTCTCGTAATTACGATGTAATTATGGCGTACAAATAGGGTGTAATTTTTTTGCACTGTAAAATTTAGTAATTCAGCAAAACAGATTTTCTTTAGTATTGTTGTCCAGTCCTGACCTTTTGCGCCTTGTTTATTATGTACATGTTAGCAAATTTTAAGGTTTCAGTTGTACAAGGCTGTTTTTGGTAAATTTACAGTAGCGTATCCAGGTCCATGGATTAGCAGTTAATTTGAAAGTAAAAATAGTCATGTGTTTTTAATCAATGGGATGACAATCAGGTGTGAGTGGGCACCCTGTTTTATTTAAAGAACAGGGATCTATCAAAGTCTGCTCTTCACAACACATGTTTGTGGAAGCGCATCATGGCAGGAACAAAGGAGATTTCTGAGGACCTCAGAAAAAGAGCTGCTGATGTTCATCAGGCTGGAAAAGGTTACAAAACCATCTCCACCAATCCACAGTCAGACAGATTGTGTACAAATGGAGGAAATTCAAGACCATTGTTACCCTCCCCAGGAGTGGTCAACCAGCAAAGATCACTCCAATAGCAAGGCGTGTAATAGTTGTCGAGGTCACAAAGGACCCCAGGGTAACTTCTAAGCCACTGAAGACCTCTCTCACATTGGCTAATGCTAATGTTCATGAGTCCACCATCAGAAGAACACTGAACAACAATGGTGTGCATGGCAGGGTTGCAAGGAGAAAGCCATTGCTCTCCAAAAAGAACATTGCTGCTCGTCTGCAGTTTGCTAAAGATCACGTGGACAAGCCAGAAGGCTATTGGAAGAATGTTTTGTGGAACGGATGGAACCCAAAAAGAACTATTTGGTGTAAAATAAAAGCGTTATGTTATGAGAAAGGAAAACACTGCATTCCAGCATAAGAATCGTATCCCATCTGTGAAACATGGTGGTGGTAGTATCATGGTTTGGGCCTGTTTTGCTGCATCTGGGCCAGGACGGCTTGCCATCACTGATGGAACAATGAATTCTGAATTATATCAGTGAATTCTAAAAGAAAATGTCCATGAACTGAGTCTCAAGAGAAGGTGGGTCATGCAGCAAGACAACGACCCTAAGCACACAAGCTGTTCTACCAAAGAAGGGTTAAAGAAGAATAAAGTTCATGTTTTGGAATGGCCAAGTCAAAGTCTTGACCTTAATCCAATCGCAATGTTGTGGAAGGACCTGAAGCGAGCAATTAGTGAGGAAATCCATCCCAGAGCTGAAGCTGTTCTGTATGGAGGAATGGGCTAAAATTCCTCCAAGCCGGTGTGCAGGACTGATCAACAGTTACAGGAAATGTTTAGTTGCAATTATTGCTGCACAGGGGGGTCACACCAGATACTGAAAGCAAAGGTTCACATACTTTGCCACTGACTCAATAATTAAATGAGCAACCATAATATTTTTCTCATTTGTTTAAATGGGTTCTCTTTATCTGCTTTGAAATTCCTAAGTCTCACAAATTTAAGAGCCCATATTTATGGATGCGACGATAACATCACCCTTCCTGCCACGAAGTGGCGTTGAAACTCATCAACCAACCTTTGTCTACTTTTAGGGCTTGTGTGAAAATCTGATGATGTCATAGGGCATATTTATGCAGAAATATAGAAAATTCTAATGGGTTCATAAACTTTCAAGCACCGCTTTATTAGAGATTCACGAAATGCTCCATTAAAAAAAGATAGCAGCTTTAGCCTCAGCCTCTTTGACTTTTGTTTTTTGTCAAACTCTGCTTATTCTTTGCATATTATTTTTTTTTAAAGTCTTATTAAATCTGTTATTCTGATCATTTCCAGAGTTGATCCTCACGGCTTATTTTCGCCGTGTATATAATCCAAACAGCACGCTGCAAAAGTTTCCATGCTGGAGACGTGGTTGTGTTCCAAATGAATCATTAACTCCTCAGTAGTGTCCCTAGTCCATCATCAGTAATGCGGTATGTAGGGAGACTATCTAGGTGACTAGCTAAGTAGCACTCAAAACACAGCCGAAACCTGTAACACTTCCTTCTCATCATGTCAGCAAACAAACCATTAAACATGTCTCTGAAACACACCAACTGCCTGAAACTTTGAATTATGAACTGACCTGAACTGAGTTATGAATTAAAATAAGTAAAAGCACTGTGCTGTTCGTGTGTGGTTGACCAGCACAGAATCGATTATATGAGACCGAGTGAAGCCGGTCACGCTAAAACCAACCGAATTTGTTTTATATTTGTAAATAATGAAGGCTTTGATTACTAAAGGGTTTTCTTTGCCCCATAAAATCACACATCAGAATGCAGGAAACAGTTGCTGAATGTAAACAGATTTTATTGTGCAATCTGAAACGTCTTAAAAACTGTTTAAAAGAGAGAGGTGCCTGTTTGATGAAGTATTTTCACCAGTAAGACATTCCCCGAATTCTGTGAGTTAATCATTACTCTGAATCAGCCTCCAGGGTTACTGCGTTCATAATGTGGTTCTTCTTTTGCATCGCCGATCTTGCTTTATAATCCAGTTCTGTTCTTTAATCTGACGGAGCCTTTCCCAGCTGTTAACAGACTGTTTCTATTTGTTAGAGTTGTGTTTCTGCTATGCACCGGTATGGAGATATATGAAAAATGCATACTGTACGTGAAATTACCACCGGTGTACCAGTTGAACCGGTATACCCCACAGCACTTTTTTTTTTTTTTTTTTTTTTTTTTTTTCTCCCAAACTTGAAATATGAGCCATACTAGGAAGAGCTTTGTGGCTGCTCGTTGTTTATCTGTGCTTGTATCTCAGCAACAGATAAGAGACAGGCTAATCTCCAAACAAGATTATTTTTTTTTTTTACAAAATTTCAAGAAGGAAAGAACAGTCTGTTGTAGCTTCTTTGTCCGAATCCTGTTCATCCTGATTTTGGCCTCTCGGATATGCAGCTTAATTCGTTCAGATATAGGACTGACCCTCCCTAGAAATGGTGGCTTTTGTTAATGTGGAAGCCCATGCCTGATAACTACATAGACAGGATCAGTGGTGTCTCTGTCAAAAACAAGATACAGACTGTAGGAACAGAAATACCTTGAAAACAACAGACAGTCAGGAGAAGAATATTCTATTCTATTATTACTCTTATTAAAACCCCAAATCAGAAAAAGTTTGAACAGTATGGAAAATGCAAATTAAAAAAAGTGCGGTGTGTCTTACATTTACTTTGACTTTTCTGTCATTTCAGACGGTTTCAACCAAAAATATTTCATGTTTTGTTTGGTCAACTTCATTTAATTTGTTAATAAACATCAATTCCTGCTTGTCAGGCATGCAGCATATTCTAAAAAAATTGTAATTTGTATCAGGTGATTGTAATCATAATTTGATACAAAAGCAGTTTCCCTAAGTTTTTGAAGAGCAGTGGTGGGCAAAGGATCTCCAGTTTGTCAAAAAAAATGCATTGACCAGACAAAACATGAAATGTGTTGGGTCCATACTGTCTGCAATGAAATAAAAGTTTTTTTTCTTTTTTTAATTTGCATTATCCATACCATCCCAACTATTTCTGATTTGGGGTTGTATTTAATCAGCATATTTCTATAGCCTGTTGTATCTTACCTTAAATGACCCTTTGTAAGCACACTGGCCAGCATTTATTATTATGACACTTGTTTTTTATATCATCTCTTAGATCATCAATGATGTCATGCATTTTAGAGGTTCCCACAAGCACGAGTTTGACTCTCGCTGGAAGAGCTTTACTCTGGTTAAGAAATCTATGGAGAACAGAGTGAGTTGCTAACCATTTTACTGGCTACTTTCTAATGATGGTTACAGATGAATAGTTTTGTTTGTTTTGTTTTTTTTAACTGAAAACTTTGGAAATATTTTTGATCTCTAGCTCCATGGAAAGAAGCAGCACATCAGAGCCCTTCTCATAGACAGAGTACTTCTGCAACACGAGGTATAAATTTAATGTTATGAAACAATGGCATCATAAATTTGTAGTTAAGATTAATGAGACAATTCTCTGGTAGATGCGGAAACTGCTAGTGGAAGGCTGTGAATACAAAACTGTTCACCAGGATCTGCTCAGAGATCTTCTGCGCCTGTCTACTAGCACCTACAGTCAGGTGTTCTGGAGTTAATACTCAAGCATTCTGCATCATAGTAATGTATTTTACAGTGGTAATCATTTTGTAATATTTTTCTTGCCCCCAGGTTCGCAGTAAAGCTCAGAGTGTTTTCTTCAGTGCCCTGGGGACATATACCTTCTGCTGTCGAGACTTCACCCCTCGAGTGCTGGAGCTGTTGGAGCCCACCCGGACCAATGTCACCCAGCAGCAGTTCAAGGTACAAGAGCAACATTCAGCCTCTCTTTAGCAGTAGTATTATGTCTGAGTGTTTTGTGATTGTGCCCACACTGAACATTTTGGGATCAGATTAAGTGTTGTATTATGTTTATTAGTAACTTTACTTAGTGAAGCTTTGTTAAACCTTTTTTTGAGTCTTTAAATAAGTTAATATTAAAAGTAGTCAAGTCAAGTCAGATTTATATTTAAATAGCGCTTTTTACAATGGAGCATTGTCTCAAAGCAACTTTACAAGTTTAGATTATCTCCTAATAACTACGTCCAATCCCAAAATTGAGCAAGCCTAGGGTGACAGTGGCAAGGAAAAACTCCCTGAGTTCTAGGAAGAAACCTTAGGAGGACCAAGACTCAAAAAGGGACCCGACCTCCTTGGGCGGCGTAGATGATAAATCTAAGAGCGAAACTAAAGTCATGGAGTCAAAGTTCGAATAAAATGTGAAGTATGCACATCGACATTAAGTGGCCCGGGTATGGTGGGGCTGGAGCTGATGACGGAAGCAGCTTGAGTGGAGCTACAGCAGATAACATCATGTGTGGGGCTTGGAACTGCCGGAACACAGCTCGGAGAGAAAACAGAAAATGTAATTAGTTATTGATTAAGAGCACAGTGTCTATTAACAATCACTGATGCCATGTGTAGCATGAGACCCCGGCAGCATTAGCTATAGCAGCATAGCTAGAAAGAGGAGACCTGGTAAAAACACACCAATGACTATTAAATATATAGCAGATGGCTAATAATTAGTGCTGGGTGGTATATCGGTTCAACCAGTACACTGGTGTTCATTTCCTGTACAGTATGCATTTTTCATATACCTCCATACCGAACAGCATGCTGGGTAAAGCTCGCTAGCCAGGTAACATAACATGCATCACAGCCTAGGAAGAGTTTTAACAGCTGGGAAAGACTCCGTCAGATTAAATAACAGAACACCGAACTGGATTATAAAGCGAGGTCGGAGATGCAAAGAAGAACCACATTTTGAACGCAGTAACTCTGGAGACTGACTCAGAGTAATGATTAACTGACAGAATTCGGGGGATGTCTTACCGGAGTGAAAATACATCAGGCAAAACAGTCGTCTCTCTTAAACTCTGTCTTCAAGATGTTGCAGATTGCACAATAAAATCTGTTTACATTCGGCAACTGTTTCATGCATTCTGATTTTATGGGCCGAATTAAACCCCATAGTAATCAACGCCTTCATTATTTACATATATATTCGATTGGCTTCACTCTCTCATATAACCAGTTCCAGTCAACCACACATGAACAGCACAGTGCTTTTACCAACATTAATTCATAATTCAGTTCAGGTCAGTCCATAATTCAAAGTTTCAGTCACTCGGTGGTTTGTTTAAGAGACATGTTTAAGGGTTTGTTTGCTAACATGATAGATTTTGGCTGTGTTTTCAGTGCCTATTTGGTAGTCAAGTAGATAGACTCCCTAAATACTGTATTACTGATGATGGAACAGGGATACTACTAAGGGGTTTATCAATTTTGAACCCAACCATGTTTCCGGCATGGAAACTTTTGCAGCGTGCTATTTGGCTTACATACATGGCAAACATAAGCCGTGAAGGATCATCTCTGAAAACGATCAGAATAATGGATTTAATAAGACTAAAAGATTTTATTATATTAATTATGTCTCGTGTTGCTTGCAAAGTACAGTGGTACCTCGGTTTTCGTTGCTAATTTGTTCCAGAAGGAATGTTGAGAACGGAGAGAATTTTTGCTATAAGGAATAATGTAAATTGAATTAGTGTTCCAGACCCCTAGAAAATCCACACTGTATGAGGCATTATATGCATTAATGGAGTTATAATGTACAGGAGTTCCATGATTTACGATGAATCCATCATAAATGAAATGTACCGCTGTACTGCATATCCATGTGACAGTGTAAGAATATACTGTTCAACATGATCCATTACGTGAATATGTTAGAGATCAATCAGTCGGTGACCAGATTTGGCCGGTTTTCAGCGTGATTGGTCTCATATAAGCGATTCTGGGCCGGTCACATTTAACATGCACTTGTGACACTGACAGCGATACAAAACACAGACACACACATGAACAGCACAGTGCTTGGACTAACATTAACTCAAAATTCAGTTTGTGTACGAAGGTTTAAACATGGCTCAGCTGCCTGCATGTTTGTTGCAATGTTTGTAGCACTTGAAATAGGACATGAAATGGTTTGATGTAATTGAGTACTTGGCAGAGATACTAACACAGAAAGTGCATTTTATAGCACTTTGCTTTTCTATTTCAGGGTGCTCTTTACTGTCTTCTGGGTAATCATGGAGGCGTTTGCCTGGCTAACCTGCATGACTGGGACTGCATTGCTCTGACATGGCCATCCATGGTGCGCTCTGGCCTCAGCGCTGCGATGTCCCTGGAGAAGCCCTCAATCGTCAGGCTCTTCGATGACCTTGCGGATAAAGTCCATCGCCAGTATGAGACTATTGGCATTGACTTCACTGTAAGATATTTGGTCTATTCTCTTCCTCATATAAGCAGTGAGCTCAAAGTCACCCTATCATTCATGCTGTCGAGGGAAGCCGTCCAATGTGAATCTCTGATGGATTTGTGTGTTTTGGTGGATGTGCAGGTGCCACAGAGCACAATGGAACTTGGCCAAAAGATCATAGAGTCAGGCAGTCCTCCTCCTCATATGGGCCATCCTTCAGAACAGGAGCTGCAGGAAGGACTTGCCCTGGAGCAGGCCAGAAATCTGGACGCTGTGCAGTGAGTGCTCCCTCTTTCACACACGATCATGCAGTGCCTTCGTTGTTACTATTGGTACTGGTGCGTTCATTTGGCTGCTCTTGCAATCATGTATGTGTATTCATTCTCTGCAGAAAATATGAGAAACTGATTAATGACCTTCTCGACTGCCTCGACGACAGAAACCTGTAAGTGCCGTGTTACTCATTCTTTAATTATTTCTTACAAATGATTGAACTGTTATTGTGTGACTGCTTATGATGACCTGTCCAACATAGTTCTACCTCTGTATTAAAGGCCATGGAAATTTGAGCACATGGCCATTGGCTTTCTGTCCCTGCTTCTGAGAGATGACCATCCCCTTCCTGACCGGGCAGTCTTATTCTTTGTCCAGAGTCTCAATCACGATGCACTTGTTGTGCGCAAGGTACTTGTCTGAGCCAGTACTGGTATAGATTCTCTGTCAGTTTATTTTTTTTTTGCACAAGATATACACAGACCAAACACTTTTAGTTGCACATTCCTAGTACCAGGTTAGATCTGTCTTTTCCTTCAAAATTGCCTTCAGTTCTTCATGGCAAATATTCAACCAGGTGCTGCAGACTTTTCTCAGAACTTGGTCCATATCAGAAGGTGATACACTGTGGGCATAAAGGGATGCAGAAGGTCAGCAGTAATGAAACAGTGGCGTTTAAATTATTCCTCGGTTGGTACTAAGGCACCCAAAGTGTGCCAACGAAATATTGCCCACACCATAACACCACCACCAGCCTGAACTGTTGATAAAAGGCAGGAGGGAGTCATGCTTTTATGTTCTTTATGCCAAATTCTGACCCTACCATCTGAATGTCACAGCAGACATCAAGACTTGCCCGACCAGGCATTTTTGCCCAGAGAACTGCGGCAGTCTGGATATTTTCTCTTTTTTGGGCCATTCTCTGTCAACCCTAGAGATGACTGTGTGAAAATCCCTGTACATCAGCAGTTTGTCTGTCTGGTGCCAACTACCATGCCACATTCAAAGTCACTTACATCACCTTTCTTCCCCATTCTGATGCTCCGTTTACCGTCTCCAGGTTTTCTGTCTAAACATGTAAATGCATCAAGTTCCTGTCATGTTATTGACTGATTACCATATTTTCCGGGTTATAAGGCGCATTAAATGAAACAAAACTCTTAAGTTCCGTCGGAAGCTCAGTTTGGTCTTTACCTGGCGCAGGGCGTCTTCTTGCTTCCTCCACTTCCGTACCATTGATTCGTTAATGTTGAATTCTCTCGCAGCTGCTTTATGTCCATGTTATACTGTGTGACTGATAGCGCTGAGTTTCGAAAATAAATGAATGAATGCACGTACTCTAATGCTGAAGCACATACCGTATTACTCCGTAATGCTGCGCACTACGGTGGCCGTAAGCTTCGTAACTTACCGATGCCGTGCTAAAACATTTTGACAGATTTATGAGGGCCGTGTACCATCTACAATCGGTTCTAGGTCAGAAAGCACAACCAGAATTAATTCATACATTAGACGCACCGCATTTAATGCACACTGTCGATTTTTGAGAAAATTAAAGGATTTTAAGTGCGCCTTATGGTCCGAAAAATACGGTAGATATTTGCGTGAATGAGCTGCTGAACAGGTGTACCTAAACGAGACATTCACTGATCTTTTAACAAATGTGTCCATGAAATGAAAGCAGTTATATACAGTAGTGTTTTGACATCCAATCAGTTAGTGAGAGATTACTGGATATTGGCATAGCATGTTTACAATGTTAATAGCATGTTACCCAGCTCTATTTGTTATGCCATCTTTTATACCCGTGCCACACCGGAGGGCAGTTACTCTCTCCTCCCTCCTCTGGTTGGCTGGGGACGGAGTGCCGCCAAGGACTTTCCTGCTTAGGCTCAATATTCTAGAGTGACTCTGTGTATCAGACTATATAATGCTGATATGCATATTTTACATTATTTTATTTGAACTATCACTATAAGACTTGTTTGTTGAGATAAATTAGCTTCATTCTTACATTTATCATCTACCCCACCCACGCAGTTCGGGTCCCTTTTTGAGTTTGGTCCTCCTCTTCTTACTCGTTACGCTTAAGGAGTTTTTCCTTGCCACTGTCGCCCTAGGCTTGCTCAATTTGGGATTGGACGTAGATATTGGAAAACAATCTAGAATTGTAAAGTTGCTTTGAGACAATGCTCCATTGTAAAAAGCTATATAGAAATAAATCTGACTTTTAACCTTTTTCTATTGAACTCCGATAGGTGGCAATCTCTGCTGTTGCTGGAATCCTCAAGCAGCTGAAGAGGCCACGCACAAAAGAGGCCATCAAACCCAGTGACATCAGTGAGTAAACAAAGCTAACCGATTCAATATATGAATCGTTTTACAGCCTTAATATGTATCAGATTTAGGATTTGGTTGGTTAATGGTTCAACTGTGTTCATGTAGGTGGGGTCATGGAACCAGAGGTACTGGTTGCGGGAGACAGACCAGAAAATGACTGGCTTCAGTATCACGCTGATAGCTTACCTCACACTCAGGAAGACTGGGACAAGTACCACTTTGTAGAAAAGACTCACTGGGGCTACTATTGCTGGCCAAAGTATATAAAGACACCTCTGCATTGGCACCTTAACCATGACTGCATGTGTACCATCATGAATCTGATCTGAGCCTTTTCTGTTCTCCTTCTGTTTACTTTCCAAAGGAAACTGATGTTATATGCTGCTATGGATGAGCAGCCCAAAGACCTCAGCTCTGAAGAGATGAACAAGGTACATACTAGCTCTATTCACATGCAGTCCAGCAGTCCTTTATTATTGAGAACGGTAGCTTTAGGGCTGGGTGTCTTTGAAATATTTTGTATTACCTCTGGCAATAATGGAATCACCATCCTTAGCGGATGTTAATCCAGCTTTTTTTTCACTTCGTAGCTCCGAGTGATGAAATTCTAAGACAAATTTTAGAATTGTGGGTGTTTCTCTCTAAAATGTAGGAGTGGATCCTAGTAAAGATAAAAGTTATTCATTTACATTTGTCATTTAGCAGACGCCCTTATCCAGAGCGACTCACAATTGATACAGTTACAATCCAAGCAATTCTAGCTAGGATCTTTGAAGCTAAGTTAGGAGCTCCCTAAGAGGATTCTTAGAATCTTTATGAATACCGCCCATGAACTTTAGTCAGGTACAACACTGACATGCATATACATTTGCACTGTCTCTTAGTTGGTATTGTATGCAGTTTATATGGTAAACCGTTTCTTCTGTCTTCGGTTAAAATGGTCTCTCTTCCAATTGCAGAGCGAACATGTCATCTATGACCATTTTTCCAACCCCGTGTTCATCAATCAGCTTATCGAATTCTTGTCACTTGAGGACCGCAAGGGCAAAGACAAGTTCAACCCACGTCGTTTCTGTCTTTTTAAGGTGCCAGCTCACTGTTGTAACTGAAGTCTGTTCATGTTGACAGTAGACTGTTAGTAGTTATGAGTAGACTGATACTACAGGTGATGATTACTGGTTTTTGTCACTTTTACATGGACAGGGTCTATTCAGGAACTACAGTGATGCCTTCCTACCTGTGCTTAAGCCTCACATGGAACGTTTGGCGGCTGATTCGCACGAGAGCACACAGCGCTGTGTGGCTGAGATCATTGCTGGCTTAGTAAGAGGCAGCAAGCACTGGACCTTCAGACAGGTGGGCATCTGAACAGTCACCGAGCTCAAGTATAACGTAATACATGGAAACCTGTGGTAATAACAGTTTGCTCTGTATTTCCGTTTCTACCATGCTCTCTCTCCCTTTACTCTTCCTCTTGGCCAGGTGGAAGCCCTGTGGCAGTTCCTTATTCCTTTGATGCGAACTGCATTATCCAACATAACAGTGGAGACCTACACAGACTGGGGCACATGTGTGGCTACTGCCTGTGTATGTTCTGCTTTCCACTTGCTGCTTGGCATTGGCACTTTGTCTAACTGACGTCATTAAAGTATATAAGTTAACAGACTTGTTTTATGGCCTTGTAGGAGAGCAGAGACCCACGAAAACTCCACTGGCTGCTGGAAATGCTGATGGAATGTCCTCTTAGTGGAGAAGGAGGATCTTTTGTAGATGCCTGGTAAGGCAGGGCTAGGGGACTTTTTCAGTAAATGCAATCTAGTGCTCTGTGTACGATTTGGTTTTTATCTGTATGCTCACTTCCAATGGATCCAGTTAGCATTTATTCTAAGACTGAAGACAGAGCAGAGCCTAAGAAATCTAAGAATGGTAACTGGTTTTATCAAGACTGATTTAACTGAAACCCAAAAGGAATATGCATGTATTAATTTAGTTCTGTGTACAAGGTGATGGTTTTCAACAAATGCTCTCTGTGTTTTCCCCGGTCTGTGCAGTCATTTGTATGTGCTGCAGGGAGGTCTGGCTCAGCAGGAGTGGAGGGTGCCAGAGCTCCTGCACAGGCTGCTGAAGTACTTGGAGCCCAAACTCACTCAGGTGTACAAGAATGTGCGAGAGCGCATCGGCAGGTGAGAAGGCCAGAGCTTAGTGTGTGTACATGTGTCATATGTAGTGTATGAATGAGGATCCACCTCTTAATACACCAATCAGCCATATCATTAAAATCACTGACCTAATACTGTGTAGGTTCTCCTCATGTCATTGAAGCATAGACTCCTTAAGACCTCTGATGGTTTCCTGTGGTATCTGTCACCAAGACCTTAGTAGCAGATCCTTTAAGTTCTGCAAGTTGTGTGCCTCCATGGATCGGATTTCTGTCCTAGGCATCGCAGAGATGCCCTGTTTGATTGAGATTTGGAGGACAAGAGGACAAGTCAACACCTTTACCTGTTTGTCATGTTCCTCAAACCATTTGTGAACAGCTTGTGTTGTGTCAGTACGCCTTATCCTACTGAAACTACCTTTACCACCTCTACCTTTGCTATGAAGGGATGCACTTGGCCTGAAACAATGTTTAGGTAGGTGGTATGTGTCCAAGAAAACCAGACGGCCCTAAAGAACCAGGAGTGACAAATATCTAAAGGTAGAAATCTATAATATGGAGTCTTGTGAGCCCCAGAGGTAATGAGTGAGAAAATCTGCTCAAGGCAAATCATCAGGCTGTGGTAGGTCTCAGAAACCACATAGCTGGTCTTAGTCAGGCCAGTCTTAGCTATTCTGAAGACCCTAAAGGCACAGCAAATCCCTATTTCACTATAAGCTGTTAAGCTCGACGCTTTGATACAACAGATGATGTTGCCTGAAAGAAAAGACCTGGAAGGACAAAAGCCTTCAGGCAGACAAACTAACTGGCATTTTTCAGCTACTGATCAGCTGTTTGAAGCCTTTACCATCGAGTGGAAAACACTGACTCTTCTTCCTGTAAAACGTATTCAAGTTTACCCATAAGTCTTCAACATTTAAGGAAATAACAAGAGAAAGGCTGTTCCATACTAAATTACTTTATCTGTTTCATTCTTGCTAATTTCTTTCTCTAGAGTCAAATAGGAGCAAACAAACTGATTCATCATGATTACCAATAATATTTTTATTGTTTTTCAGCTTTTTTTGTTGGATATTGATGTTATTAAGCTATATGAGTTTATATGTATAATAATGATATGGTGGAAAGATTGGCACCCACTCTTTTATTCTACTGGACACTGTCTGATGTATTTCTTTCCACTCTTTATATACTCTATATACTCTCTTGTCCTTGCAGTGTGCTGACGTACATCTTCATGATTGATGTCAGTCTGCCGAACACCCGTCCCACCAAGTCCCCTCACATCACTGAGTTCACAGAGAGGATCGTGGCTCGTCTGAAGCCCCTCCTGGAGGGTGATGAAGAGATTAAGAACCACGTAGTGGAGGAGAATGGAGTGGGAGAGCAGGATGAGAGAACTCAGGCCATTAAACTGCTCAAAAAACTGGTGTTAAAGTGGCTGATGGCGAGCGCTGGCCGCTCCTTCACCACACCGGTACACCAGCAACTGCAACTCCTGCCTCTGCTATTTAAGGTCAGCCTTGCACAGTATTTCTGTTTTTCTATCTCTGTGTGTACACTGTGTTGTGGCTATGTGCCTGCCATTTCTACAATACTATAGTGAGAGTGTGTTTTAATAATGCTTACTTTTAGCTACTTTTATTGGACTGTTATTGCTTCTATCCTGCTGTGAATGTGGCTTCATTTACAGTTCCCTTTGCAGTTATTGTCATTACTGGTAAAATGAGTACAAAGGGCTATGTGAAATTCCCTTTTTGGTCTTTTTGCTTAACCTCTTGAGACCTCATTACCCTCCTCGGAGCTCTGATTTTTTTATGTATAAAAACAGAGCACCATCTTTGAACAGAAGGTAGTTTTGTTGTTGTGAAATGCTCAGGAGTGTCTACAAATGAGGACTGAGTTAAGCAGAATGAAGTAGGAGGTGTAGCAAACCCAAACATCATGTACTCACATAGGGACACGAGGTCTCAGGAGGTTAACCTCACACTGGAGAAATGAGGAAAATCCAACCTTTAATTGAAGTAAATTTATATATATATATATATATATATATAAATGTGTGTGTGTGTATATATATATATATATATATATATATATATATTAACTGATTAATATGAACAAAATATGATCTACAAACATTTATCACATTTTTTCTGTTTATTGCTAAAATAAAGGCAGGTAACTTGGCCTTTTCTGTCAATAATAACAAAATTGTGAATTTACACCTGCCAATAATTATTAGTCGGATTATCAGCATATTGTACCCTCACAGTCTTTTGTTCGGTGTAGAAAATGCTTTCTCTTTGTCGCTGTGCAGATTGCACCGGTAGAGAATGATGACAGCTATGATGAACTGAAGAGAGATGCCAAGACCTGCTTGTCTCTCATGTCCCAGGGACTCCTCTATCCAGAGCAGATCCCTCTGGTGCTCAATGTGTTGAATGAGGTGAGCTGACACACAGCAGGTGGCCAGACGAGCTCCAGCTGATTCTTACATCGATATATTTTCATTCGGTGGTCAAGTCGAGTTAGATTTATTTCTATAGCACTTTTTACAATGGAGCATTGTCTCAAAGCAACTTCACAACAACTTTGTTCAGTTTTTGGTTGATGGTAACTTCTTGTCCTATGTTCTGTTGGCTGTGTGCAGATCGCAGGGAGCAGCTCGTGGCACGCCCGCTTCTCTGTCCTCACCTATCTGCAGATAATGGTTTTCTACAACCTGTTCACCATACTGAACAATGAACAGGAAGTTCAAGATGTGCGAGCTCTGGTCATCAGGCTGCTGCAGGACGAGCAGCTAGAGGTACATCCTGAATTAGAGCTGGGTGTTAGGACTGTACCGTGTAAGAGTACAAAAACGTTTGGTGAACTATGCATCCATATATGGTGTGAGATGAGTGTTTTGATTTTACTGTTTTACATTTGAAGTGTGCGCACATTGGCAGATTTACTTAAAATAATTATTTATTACTTAAAATGTTACTATGTAGTGATAAATACCATTATTGTGATGTAACATATTGTGATGACAATGTGATAAGAGGATTTTGACCACATCTCCCACCCCTACCTTGACCCCAGCTGCTTTATCAAAATACCGTTCAGTAATGTCATCGACTTGTTTCTTCTCCACTTGTTCTCAGGTCAGGGAGATGGCTGCCACAACGCTCAGTGGTTTCCTGCAGTGTAACTTCCTGACCATGGATATCTCCATGCAGACTCATTTTGAGGCTCTATGCAAAACCAGACTGCCTAAGAAGAGAAAGAGGGACCTGGGCTCTGTTGTAGACACCATACCATCAGTTGGTAAGGCACTCCGGGGTCATGTTCACCATTTTTATGAGAATATATCATGGTACTAACAAATTCAGAAGTCAGGTTTTATTCTGAACTTCCAAGAAGCTGTTATTAACTGTTCCTGAAGGTGATAAGATCCACAGAAGTTTGTGGTTTACTGCACTAAATGAGGAATGCAGCATTAACACCGGCAAATACGATCTGAAACCTCATCAGAAGTCTTAAACGAGAATCCAGTTAAACAGATGAGACAAAAATATTATACATGGTCATTTGTTAATTGAGAAAAATGATCAAATATTACAAGTGTGAGTGCCAAAAGTATGTGAACCCCCTTTGTGTGGCAACTGTTGAGCAGTCTTGTACATCAGTTTGAATACAGAATAGAACTGCTAACTTCAGACCCTTCCACAACATTTCTCTTATATTCAGTTATTACAAAGCCAGAACTTTGAACTTTGCCATTTAAACACGTTAACTTTATTCTTCTTTAACCATTCTTTGATAGAACAACTTGTATGCTTGGCGTCATTGTCCTGCTGCCTCACACACATTCTTTTGAGATTCAGTTCGCTGACAGATGTCCTTTACAACTGACTCTGACACATTTGCTGGTGTAATTTAGAATTCATTGTTCCTTCAACGATTGTCCTGCCCCAGATGCAAAAAACAGACCCAAGCCATAATACAGATGTGATAAGGTTCTAATACTGGAATGTGGTGTTTCTTTTTCCAGACATAACAGCTCTAATTTAAACCAAATGGCTCTATTTTGGTCTTGTTATTCCACAAAAAGTTTCCAATAGTTTCTCTTATTCGACTTTAGCAAACAGCAGACAGGCAGAAATATTATTTTTGGTGAGCTGTGGCTTTTTCCTTGCAACCCTGCCTTGAAAACCATTGTTGTTCTGTGTTCTCCAGATGCTGGGCAGATGCTGAACATTAACATTAGCCAATGTGAGAGAGTCCTTTAGTACTTAAATTACCCTTGGTTCCTTTCTGACCTCTTGGACCATTAAGAGTTTCTCTTCTAGTGATCTTTATTGGTCAACTACTCATAGGAAACATAAGTCTTAAATTTCTAACTGTAGTTTGGTGGATTCCAAACTCTCTTGAGATGAGTTTACCTATTCCACTCTGAGTATTAACAACTTTTTTTGAATTATTATTATTATTATTTTTTTTTTACTTTTGTTAATGACATGATACACTTCCACAAATGTGTTGTGAAGATCAGGCTTAGAAGATAGATCTCTGTTTTTCAAATACAACACTGCGACTACTCACACCTGATTGTCATCCCATTGATTGAAAACACCTGATTCTAATTTCACCTTCAGTCTAACTGCTAATTCTTGAGGTTTACTTACTTTTGCCACTCTCAGAGATGTAATAGTGGATCCGTTTCCTCGATAAATAAATGACCAAATAGAATTTTTTTTTTTTTTTTTAGTAGGGTTCACTTTATCTACTTTTAGGACTTCACAAACTTTCAAGCACCACTGTAACTAAGTATTTCGCAGGATACTTTATTACTCTTACTGAAGTCATTCTTTGGATAATTCAGCTTAACTAATATATTTTTTAAGTAACAGTACTTTTACTTGAGTAACTTTTTACTGGGCCCACCTCTGACCCTTTTTCCATGATAAATTTTCCTTTTTACTAGAGGTGCATCAAATTCAGAGTTTGCATTTAGCAAACAAACTGAGCTCAGGGAAGACGGGCTTTAGTAAGGCTTGGTTAGTGGTGTATGAGGGAGTGAGAAATTTGTGTATGTGGAATTGGACATTGACCAGACATTACCATAGGTACAATTGATTGGCAGTTCAGCATTGTTGTGGTGATCTGTTGGTCCTGCCAAGCCTCCACACACAACCACAGCCTATTGGAGGAGAACCCACTGCAGAGCGTGATAGGAGGAGGCCAGAAGAAGCAAAATGCACTGCACTATAATAGTATGCTACCATATCAGGCAGAATAACAGTACATAAATAAGCAATTAACATAGGAATTTGACAATTTTCCGGTAAAATATGGTTTATCGTAGTTTACGTCCTCAGCCATTAAAGTGAACTGACGTTGATCGGACGTTAAGCTGTGCAGACCTGTAATCAAAAGTGCTGTTTGTTTACTTTGCTATACTGTGCGGATCAGCACAGATGCGTTCGGTTTCAGTATAATCCCTGTTTGTGTGAGAGATCGATTTTAATATATATAATTTAGTACGTGTCATGTTCTGTAACCGAACAACTTTATCTTGCCAAGCCAGCTGGGGGTTTGGTCCCAGGTCCTCAGGAAATGCTGTTTCCAGCAGCTGGCTCTTAACTCTGACCCACAGGAGCTGACACGTGTCATGTCATTTTCATAAATGCACTTTATGGACTGAGGAGTCAACAGAACTTTTTGAATCCTTATTTACATAGTACTACAAACGTTTCAGCCTCATAATCAAACATATACTCGCTGTTCATTTGTTGTCTTGCCTTTAACTGTTTGAACAGCGGTTTTGTCATGTTTATCTTGTGCTCTGTTTGAGTATGAGCACTGGGTACATCTATTCCTCATATATTCTAGGTTCTTTAAGGAGATCGGCTGATTTAATTCAATGTGCCCTTCCACCACATGGATGACAAAAACAACAACTAGTCGTGATTTGATGTGGGTGTATTCCATAGTACATGTACTGTCTGTTTATGCTATGAACAAAAAAACACAATGAACTATAATAAGAATGCTAATGATAACCAGAAACAATCAAAATGAGATATCTATAAAACAAATACTTGGAAAAAAATAGCTAAAATATTTCTAATAATTATGAAAACTCACTCAATTCCATTTCCCTGGGTGCACGGAGTCCCGACATAATGTCTCTGCCCCTGCTCCTCGGGGTGATGGGTGTCAGAAGCTGTAGGTGCGTTGTAGCGATGAACTGATTCTGCACAGGCGATGACGTGGCTCAGGAGGGTAGCAGGGCAGTCCAGTTCAAATGCAGAATAATAGTAATGCATAAATAATAATGATTTAAAAAACAGCCTGTACACAATCATTTAAGCATTCAATGCAATGTCTAGTTCAGTCACTTACCACTACTACTAACTACTGTATAATCCCAAAAATAAATTTGGTGACCGGAATCGACCGCTTTCCAGCGTTCTGCTGCGAAGTCTCAGGCAAACAGCAGCACATGAAAAACACACTGCTTTCACTAACTTTAATTCACAATTCAGTTCTGCTTTAAACACAGTTTGAGCTTTAAACTGCGTGTTTGTTTATGAGACAGATCGGTGCCGACACATGCTGATGACAATGAAGTGTTAGATTTCAGTTGTGCTTCAGTGATACTACTTGGTGTACTAAATAGTCTCTTCCTTTATAGCACAGCCGTGTCTTCGGTGTTCTAGTTCTTCACAGTGAGTCAGTGTTGTTTGCAGAGAGTGTAGAGCTGGACACAAGCAAGCAGCTGCAGCTATCTTTCTTTTTAATGGTGGAAGTTTCCATTAACAGAAACCTGATCAGAAATGATCTGTATGCTGTCATTTATAGTTCTTGGACAGAAAAAAACTCTGAATCGACCGAAATTGGAATCGAACAGTCAAAATTGGAATCGGTGTATCTCGGAACATTAAATCATGGAACACTTCAACTAAAAAAATGACCCTGGCTGTGTCTGATATCGCACCCTATTTACTATATAGTGTACTTAGTAAATAGTGTATTTAGTGTGTCGGCCTTTTTGTAGGGTTGTCTGAATTCTCAGTAGACAAATGGATTCCCTATATAGTACACTACTTTGTTACCCATAATGCACTGTAAATATAGTGGACAACCAATGTACCACAATCCATAACGATGTCCTTCGGCTTTACTCAGTAAAGTTGAAGGGTAAATCCAAAATCACCGGAGTGACGAATTACGTGTACATATGTAAGTAGAAAACATTATTTAATGACTATTAAACCACAAACAGTTGATGATAATGTGTTTACTTGTGAAAATGGTGCACTTAATATTTATGTAATCATCATGGTTTTAGTTTATCGGACAAACGAGTGAAGTTTTATTTACATTTACAGCATTTAGCAGACGCCCTTATCCAGAGCGACTTATAATTGGTACAGTCTTACAATCCAAGCAATTGTGGGTTAAAGGTCTTGCTCAAGGACCCAACAGTGGTAGCTTGGCAGAGGTGGGATTTGAACCCTGGACCTTCTGGTCCATAGTCCAGTACCTTACTACCACAGTCCACAGATTCATGCTTGACAAGCAGCATTGTGAGCTAAATTAAAACATTGCTAAACCATATTACTCCAGTCCTGTGACAGCACCGGCAGGCTTGTTGATGTTTCGGTTGATTTATGTGACGAAAGATCAAGGTCATTTTGTTTCCGTTGTTAGTAAGTGTTGTCCTCGTTTGTGTCGCTCCCTTCTCTGCTATATAGTGCACTACACAGCACACCCTATATAGGGATTAGTGAATGAGTGGACCATTTCAGACATAGCCTCCAACTTTTTTTCATCTTCTTTCTTGTTTAAGATATTGTTCCTAAAACTTGTGTACTGTCAATATCTGTATGACCGTGCTATTCTAATGCGTCCTACTCACCAGGATCTGTCCGTGTATCATGGCCGAAACAACAAAGTGTCCATCCAGTGATCAGTGTCCATATTTTTTTAAAGACGAAATAAATGAAATAATCATAAAATGATTCGAATTGAAGTAGTATCAGTTTGAAAGCAACACAAACTGACGTTTTTTTCTCCAAACATTATATTATTGTTTAAAAGAGACGGTACAGCAGCATGCTTGTGCTCTTAGACCAGCATTCCATTTTAATGTACGGATGGACTGTGCTGTGTGTTCAGATCTGGTACGGCGCCATGCCGGGGTGCTGGGACTCAGTGCCTGCGTTCTGTCCAGCCCTTACGACGTGCCCACCTGGATGCCTCAGCTGCTCATGGATCTCAGTGCCCACCTCAACGACACACAGCCCATCGAGGTGAGTTTGTGGCCCGCCATCTTTTCTTTCTCGTTTTCTCCGACGTAACTAGTGAAATTTGTCTTTGCTGCCATTTGCGTTCATCAGATGACAGTAAAGAAGACCCTGTCGAATTTCCGCCGAACCCATCATGACAATTGGCTGGAACATAAGCAGCAGTTCACAGATGATCAGCTAGTGGTTCTTACTGACCTCCTTGTGTCACCCTGCTACTACGCCTGAGCAGGTGAAACGGGTATTTTTTTTTTTCTTTTTCTGTTTATTCGTCTGTAATGGTGGCCAAGTTGCCAGATATAGAGCGGACACACAAGTATGGAAAACGCAGAGTGAAGCAATAACTTGAATCCGGGGAGGCAGGGGAAGATCGTGTACGTACTCTTATGTATGTATTTAACCCTCATTTTGCATTTTACTATACTTAATATTTAAGGTTCACCAGCGCAGGGATGAACAGCCTGCAGTCTGTAATATTGTTGTACAGATTTTTGTTCCTTCTCCTGTATGTGTGGACATGTGTGATTAAGGACAGTCTGCCTGTGGATCTGGTCTCCCATTCAAACCCATCTTAAAGCCATCCTCAGCTCTTCAGGTTTGCTCTCTTCAGGTGTGAGAACAGTTGCTGACCATGTTGTGTAGTTAATCCGAATATAAAGAGCCAGTACTTTCACATTTCCTCGATCAGCGAGGCCGAATCAAATCTAGGCAGCGGTCCAGCGGATGGCGTAGTTAAACCGAGCTCCTTGCAGACAGACATGCCATTTTGTCTTACTAGCGTATGTTTAGTGCTGGCTGACTCTAGACTGTGTGCTGGGATCAGATAGAAGGCTTTTGCGCTACACTCAGCTCACATGCCACGAGCTTTTTATTTTGTTTGGATATTTATAGTTGTGTGTGTATTTATATTCTGTACATATGCATTGACCTATGCATAATATTGGAATGTAAGTATTTCCAGTCTGCTGGAGAGAACATGTCTAGTGGATTAAACTGAATGACCAGTCAGGTGAGAGTGGAAGTGTGTGTTGGAAACGCAATGAAGTGCACGTGCATGCTAGGGCGTGTGTGTGTGTGTGCGTGCATGTCATAGTTTAAATGAAGTTCTTTTATGTGGCATGTGATTGAGGAGACTCGCAACATCCTCCATCCACGCGTGTTTATCTGACCATCTTGTACACCAGGCCAGACAGATCTGAAGCCGACACGATCATAAAGAGCTTCAGATTACATTGTTTGAACTCCAGACTGAAGTGACCCATGGATAGTTCTGTTCTGCATTATGGAAGGTCTGTAACAGAACCACTGTGTAGCTTAGTGCCAAAACTGCAGTGATTTTTTTTTCTTTTTCCCCTCTATTTTTTTTAGATGTACTGTTTGCTTGTTTTACCCAACCAAGGCCAATAAATGTTTTTAACAAAAGGAAATCCAATCTGTTAGGTTTTTTTCTGTACAGCTCAGCTTTTCTACACTAGTGAGCTCATATCCTGCTGTAAGACAGTACGGGTACGCCGTGTTTTGTGATGGTCCAGGTTACGATTTTTCGACTTTATTATCAATGGGAATCTGATAATACTAGGGTTTGCATTTTATCGGTTCCGATTCTGCTTATTGATTCCCGTTCTTATCGATTCCAAGTTTCGATTCCAAAATGTTGAAAAACGTGCCAAATGATTAGGTATTAAGAATATATATAGATTTTTTTCAATTTCAACTTCAAAAGTAGTCATTTTCAAGTTACGTAATAAACCTATTATAAGTGGGACTGTGGTGGCCTAGTGGTTAAGGTACTAGACTCTGGACCAGAAGGTCCAGGGTTCAAATCCCACCTCTGCCAAGCTGCCACTGTTGGGTCCTTGAGCAAGGCCCTTAACCCACAATTGCTTGGATTGTAAGACTGTACCAATTGTAAGTCGCTCTGGATAAGGGCGTCTGCTAAATGTAATGTTGTAAATGTAAATAAATAAAAAGCTTAACGTGCTAAAGCAGAGACCTAGGAACACCAAACATCTTCCAATTACCACTGCTCAGATGTAATCTCTACTGCTGAAATGACAAACATGTTGTCCAAAGGGAAAGTGGTCATTATTAACGTTAAGTTTAAGGCTTCAAAAATGAAGCTTTGTTCGCATTAAGTGTTTTAGAATCTCCCTAACGCAGCATTTGCGCTAGCAGACCGCACACAGTATGTGATCACATGACACACCGGGCCTGACGGATTGATGCCTCCGTATTACTGAAGTGTTGTTGTGCGACCGTGTGCCATTAAAGGTAGAAGCCCATCTATGCCCTTAGGACTTCAGAGCTAGGATCCAGACCGCCCCTGCTGTGAAAAAATTACATACAGTTCCACTGCAACCAACTGCTATTAGAAGTCCTTTAATTACCCGAAATGTCCACCTGTGTGCAGTTAAAGTGCCATATGAGCTCAATATAAATAAATATTGCTTGTTCTGAAAAGTACCAGAGTTTGAGAGCATACCTACACAAACATCAAAACAATTCAGGACACAATTATTGGATAGTGTAGATCAGGGTGTGACTATAAAAATAAATCCCAAACTTTCCACGCAGCACCATTAAATCTGTTGTTAGAAAAGGAAAGGAGTATGGTACAACCGTCACTCAAGGACCAGGTAAAGAAAGCAGCTATCAGAGGAATAAGTTGAAAAGAACAAATCTGAAGCTGACATGGAGAAAGTCCCAGACAAAATGGCAAGAAGTAAGTCTTTCTTGGGGGGGGAAAAAAACTCATGTTGGTATTTGATATTTTGGGCATGGTGGAGACTTGTGGTGGATCTGTGGTGTGGTGAGACCAAAATGTAACTGGCCTGGTTTCTAAGTGCTGTGTATGGTATGAACACTGCTCATCACCCTGAGAACAGCATCCACACTGAAACATGGAGGAGGGGATGTTTTTCATCTACGGATACGTATGCAGTAAACAGAGTCTGTATTTTGTTAACCTTTGTTAATAATTATACCACAATTCCTACCCCGCAATTCGATTGGGTCAAAGAGACATTCTAGTGGTGCCAATCTTGTACAATAATGGCACTCTGATCAAAGATCTTCAAGTATTACTCCACCACATCCACACGTGACCTTATCACTCCATTATTTTAAAGCTCCTAGCTAAGGATAAAGACCTAACAGGGAGTTTACATCACATGATGTTGGATCCCCAGCCAATCTGGCAAAGAAAGCTGCCAAAAAAGATTACCTGGTGCTCTGTCCCACCCACAACGTCTCTAGAGAGTCACAACTCTGGAAAAACGCATGGCAGGAATCGTTATATGTCAAACAAATTACACGAAATCAACCCTAGGCTCGAGAGGATCAATACTCAATATCCATTAAGAAGACAAGCTCAAACAGCTTTAACGAGATGCCATATAGGTCATTCAGCCTTGACACACAGTCACCTCCTTGTTGGGGCTGACACGCCATCCTGCCACAACTTTCTCACAACTAACAATCAAACATGTTAGAATGCCTTCCAACTGATGATACCAGGAAAAAATTCTACAAAGGCAATAATACTATGAAAGATCCCCGAAATTCCCCAAAAAAGATTCTGAACATTCTAGACCATCTAAAGATCAAAAACCAGATATAGCACGTTATCTGATCCTTTCACTCTATTCGAAATAGCAGTTGTCTGAACCTATTTTAATGCCATGTACACAGCCTATCTGGGCTGCAATGGCAGTGAACCCAAACACATAAACAAACACACATAACCTAGCAATGACGCCAACCATAAACCATAGAGTGACTCTGTGTATCGGACTACATAATGCCGATGTGCATATTTTACATTTTATTTGAACTATCACTATAAGACTTATTAGTTTAGATTAATTAGTTTCATTCTTAGATTTATCATCTACGCCGCCCTAGGAGGTTGGGTCCCTTTTTGAGTCTTGGTCCTCCCAAGGTTTCTTCCTCATAACACTCAGGGAGTTTTTCCTTGCCACTGTCGCCCTAGGCTTGCTCAATTTGGGATTGGACGTAGATATTAGGAGATGATCTAAACTTGTAAAGTCGCTTTGAGACAATGCTCCAAAGCTCTATATAAATAAATCTGACTTGACATAAAACAGCGATGCTTTTGTACAAGTAAGACTGCCGAAATTAATTATGAGTTCATAAAATTGGTTTTCTTTGAAAACTTCTCGGTTTCAATTTGGAAGATGAAGCTGTTCATGACCAGCCTGACAAGGATTTGGATGCCCTCTAAGAGCCCAGGACAATTGATTTACTGTACTGTCTTGGTTTCTCCGGCTTTAATGTATTCACAACTCTGCTGAACAGCAACGACACTTAGGTCAGATTTATGGATCCGTCAGAAATGTAATGGGAGAGTTTCGTTCGATCATCTGTTCTTTCTTATTACGACGTTTCAGGTGAAAACTCTTCATCTTTCATTAGACACTATCCATGGCTGATAGGAGGCTCATATGTGGATCTGTTAAGTTCAGCTCTTAACCCAAGAAAGCTGCTGATGCTGTATAACTTTCCCTTTACATTTCTGACTGATAATATTAGCATTAATTTCGCCATCTTCCAATTTTGTAATCACTAATCAAGTGACAGAATTTATAACAGGATCTCACTCAGGTTTTCTCCTGTTAGAATAGTAACTAACACTGGGACTGTGGTAGCCTAGTGGATAAGGTACTGGACTATGAACCAGAAGGTCCAGGATTCAAAACCCACCTCTGCCAAGCTGCCACTGGTGGATCCCTGAGCAAGACCCTTAACCCACAATTGCTTGGACTGTAAGACTGTATCCATTGTAAGTCGCTCTGGATAAGGGCGTCTGCTAAATGCTGTAAATGTAACACTCACTCACTTTCTTATCCGCTTGGTCGCGGGAGAGCCGGTGCCTAGCATAAGGCACAAGGCAGGAACAACCCTAGACAAGGCGCCAATCCATCGTAGGGCACATGCACTCACATACTAGTGCCAATTTCGAGACACCAATTAACCTACAATGTGGGAGGGACCTGGAGTAAACCCACACAGACATGGGGAGGACCCAGGCCACTCCACCTGGGATTGAACCCAGGGCATTCTGGCTATGAGGTGACAGTGCTACCCGCCATGCCACCCCGTGAATAGTAACAGCCTGCCTTATAATATTATTTGCTGAATGCAAATAAACTTTATTGTAATAAATTAGACTGTATCAAACCAATATATCTGTGTTTACTGTCTGTATAATAAACAGTCATTTGGAAATTGTGTTCCTGGACTAAAGTGATTGAAGGCCATAGGCTGATGAACTGGGTTCTGATAGAATGGAACTATTTTACCTCGCAGAATACTGATGAACAGCATTCTAAAAAATATCTGGGTCCCTTTTTGAGGCTTGGTCCTTCCAAGGTTTCTTCCTCATAACGCTTAGAGAGTTTTTCCTTGCCACTGTCGCCCTAGGCTTGCTCAGTTTGGGATTGGCTGTAGATATGAGAAGATCTAAAATTGTAAAGTTGCTCTGAGGCAATGCTCCATTGTAAAAAGCGCTATATAAATAAATCTGACTTGACTTAAAGGGCGACAACAGAACTGTGGTATAATCCCAGTTATAGTAATTCAATTGAGGTTCGATCTCCAACGTGAGATATTGGCACAGGGGTATGGCACTCATGCCTATGACCGCAGCACACTACTGCCAACATCTCCCATTATAGCACAAACCTTGGAAGAAATATGATGTAGATTTCTTTCTTCCTCATTACTTTGATAAGTTGAGCTAACAGAAGCCCTGAAATGGCTGTTATCCCATGCCTGAGCTACATGAGATGAGATGATCATATCAAACCATGACTTGATTTCCCAAACACCCAGCTGATGAACAGTTATAGACTGATTAGTTTATAGTCAGCAGATGGTACGTTAACGGACAGTTTGAGGTATATTGCATTGGTTTTTGCAGTGTACAGATGATCCCCACCACCAGTCCATGGATCTTCTTGACCGTGTCACTCTGCTGACTCCCGCAGCAGCTCTCTGACCCGGTGCTCCAAAGAGAACAGGTGATCGTCTGAATCTTCTGGCACCAGTTCCCTCAGAGCATCGGCCAGCTTGAACAAGTAATCTGTGTTTCTACCGCTGAGTCCCGCCGAGATGAGGATCTGCTGAGCGATCAGTTCCAGAGGTGCAGGACCGAGATAGCTTGGGTTGTCACAAGAGCCGATGTAGAGCAGCGTGTCCTGGATGGGCTCATTCTCTTCTCCTTTGGGATGAAATGTCACGGTCATGACCCTGTATCCATCTTTCTCTCTATAATCCAGATACTCCTTGACCTCCTGCTCTCTGCCTGTGGGGAGCTTATAAGCAACGCCCCAAACGCAGCCCTGTAAGTGTAAGTGACAAGATTTAGACCTCTGCTGTAACACTTGTGTGGTACAGCTGTCTAATATCCTAAGGAAATCTCAGCTGTGGACATGGCCCTGTTTACACTAGGTCATACATCTTGAGTATCAGGATTGTAGTCACAAAATGAGTGTGTAAATCCACCCAAAACGCATTTCTATCCAATCTAAATCTGATCGTTCAAACCACTTCAGGCAGTGGCTTGAGACATTGTAGCTTCATATTAAATAAGTGTAAATGCAATTATAAAAATTACTGTCCCTGTTGTACGAAATATGTTAGGGGTGGGACTTGCCCCTGCCTTAGCACCCCAGGAAAGACCTCAGAACCTTTGCGGCCACCCCAGGAAAATGTAGAATACTTGGTTCTCCATTTGATCAGTTCCACTTACCTTACAGAGGCACTTTGTAGTTCTACATTTACACACTGTAGTCCAGCTGTTTCTCTACATACTCTGTTCTCTAATGGTCAGGACCCCCACAGGACCAGCACAGATCAGGTACTATTTGGGTGCTGGATCATTCTCAGCACTGCAGTGACGCTGATGTGGTGGTATGAGTGGATCACACACAGCAGTGCTGCTGGAGCTTTGAAATACTGTTCACTCCCTGTGAGCTTGATTAGACACAGCTACCATATTGCTCCACCTTGTAGATGTAAAGTCAGAGACAGTAGCTAATTTGTTGTTGAACAGTCTTCTAATCTTCATCGGTGCTCACAGGATGCTGGTGGCTGGACTTTTTTTTTGTTGGTGGCCTATTTTCAGTCCAGCAGTGACACTGGGGTGGTTTGAAACTCCAGAAGCACTGCTGTGTCTGATCCAATAGTACCAGCACCATAACAGTGTCACTGCAGTGCTGAGAATGATCCCCCACCCAATCACCCAGAACCTGTTCTGTGGGGGTCCTGACCATTAGAGAACAGATTAAAGAACTACAGTCTGTTATTGTAAAACTACAAAGGGCTTCTGTATTTAGAATAAGTGTTTAGAATAAGCTTGCCTGTCTATGTGCCTATTCGATTAAAGTATGTGGATGTAAATGTGATTATAGATTCGGATCTTGGCTGGAGTTGTGATGATCTGAACACTGATCACTAACCTCAGGGTCTTCAATCACTGTCACCACACGGCCAGGCTGGAAATAAAGCACAAGAGGGCAAACCGTGGTTCTTTATAAAGCTCTCTTTTAGAAGATTTAACATTGTAGAGTTTAGTGTCATTTTCCCAGTTACCTTTCCCGGAACTCCTCGGTGATCGGTGCTGCCCTGCCAGAACCTCCGGCTGAAACCTCGAACGAAACCGACCCGCTTCTCTTCATACGGAAAGTCAGCTTTCCAAATCAGCGAACCGTAACCGAAAACCCACATCGCTTCCCAACTTTACCTTATAATTCATACATCACTTCTGATTTAAACTAGAATGACATTTCATTCAGGACCGCACACCTGAATCCTGACAGCTGTCGGTATCTGTAGTCTACTGCCCAATACGGAAGTGACGTTAATATGAGCGTCACTTGTATGGAGAAATGTTTACTTCCAAATCAAGGATGGTTTAAAACTAAATAAATCCATATTGATTCATTACAGTTAACATACATACATTATTGTGCTTATAAGGCCAGTTCATATCAATTTAATTAAATAGATTTATAACGGTTAACTTTGTATTCGGTCTTCACCAAAACTCACTGCGGTGAACTCCAAACCGCGAATGAATAAAAACCGTATGCTGTGTTTATTTAACAACAGTGAAACAAAGTGTCACATTTCAGCATTAGGTGATAAAAAAACTTCTAATAAATAAAAAATAATGTAGCCTTTATGCTACATATTACTGCGGTCAAGCTATGCGCACCCCAATAATGTGAGCTCCTATTTTAGCGGTATTACGGTACGTCAAAGTTCATTATATTCAAGCTATTATTCCAGCTAATAAAGTAGGGATTAAAATGTGTTTCCAGTTCGCGACGTGGATACATTTCACTTTGTCTAAAAAGTGTTCGTACTATCTTTAAGAAATATTTGGTAACATTAGTCCGTAGTTATAAATAAATGCACATAGGTCTGAGATTCTGTGCTTAAATGTTTAATAAAGCTGATATCATTCATTCCAACGGGATTATAGTCTAGATTACCTGCTGCGTGTCCACACAAAGTTTGAACCAGATCTATGATGGAAATTGAGTTATAGCAGTTATTATACAATACAGTTACATACTGGGGCAGCAAAGTGGTGCCAGAGATCCTCGGTTCTGTCCTGACTAGCGATGTGCCGGTCGCGGCTCCCGGCTCTTTGAAATGAACGACGGGAGCCGGTTCCTGATTGTGAGCCGATTTATATATTTTTTAATTTAAACTACATTTCGTTGTTTCGTACATAAATAAAAATAAATTAATGATGTCCCTGTATATAGTTGCAAATTTACAAATAATACACATAATCAGAGACCTGAGACCAGATTGGACCTGTAATTAAGATCGGTCTTCGGTTTTGTATTTTATAATTCATTTTACGGTGTTCCATTGTGAGTATATAAATAAAAAGCATATTAACAATAACAAACATTGGATATTATGTGTTTTTACATTAGTAATTCATTTTACACATACTTTGGTAATAAATTAAGCTACAAAATATCTAAAGAGCCACTTGGGAGCTGAAAGAGCCGGCTCTTTAGTGAGCCGAGCCAAAAGAGCCGGCTCTCTAAAAAGAGCCGGAATTCCCATCACTAGTCCTGACCTGAGTTTGCAGGAGCACGATTGGCAAGTCAGATGCAGTCACACTGGGCCAATTTAGAGCAACCAGTTAACCTACTGCACATCTTTGGAATGTGGGAGGAAACTAGAGTACCTGAAGTAGACCTGCATTAAGGTCCAGAAATTTAGACGAGGCGGTTGTTAAATCAACTGACAAAATTGAACAATTTAAAATTATTTTAAATGATGATCATTTTAATGTAGGGCAGCCCTCCATGTGTGAAGGGATTGGTTACGGGACTCCATTGGTTACCGAATCCATTAGATGAAATAACAACTAATACAACATAAGTGTTTAGTAAATAGTTGTTAGACTGTTTAGCGAACGAGGACAACAAAAGAGGTCTGTACATGTGAATGAGAAGAGCAATGGATCTGTGAAATTGTGGAACTCTACAGCAGGGGACGTGTCCATAGGTCACTTCATTCACGTGAATTCAGAACAGTGCTCAGCCAACAGCAACCTCCCTGAATATATTCGATCCACAGTTGCTTGAATCCATGGATGGATGTGGGAGCCACGGATATGGAGGGCCAACGAATTACAATTTCTCCTTGTTTCCTTCACTCCTGTTGGTTAGTGCAGACATGGTCGGTTTGAGAAGCAGTACATTAACGCTTTCAGTCCTGAATTTATTTTAGAAGTTGTTTGTTCAGAGCCACGGTTTCCAACTTGGGGTTGGGGTATGGGGAGGATGGTAAGCTTTGTCTGCTCTGACATGCACAGAGTTCATTTGCCCGTTACATAAAATTAACACTCACTGGGAAAAGCAATCTTGAAGAGAGAACTGTGAAAATACAACACAAAAAAAGCTCTAAAAGGAATCCAAGAGAAAATAAAACAGCTATAATTTAATAAAAATAAAAAGATTTGCACTAAATTTGTGGTGCATGACATAACTGGCACCCAATATATGGATTTTTAGGTTACTGTCATCGGTCCAATATTAGAATTTTAGCCAATATTACAATCAATATCTAATATAGGACTACTTTTATATATGAAGATTTCTATTGGCCATTATTCAGCAAGCAAAATATCTGATGTTGCTGATTGTGTAGTTATGCATGTAGTTCTTTCTTGGGGCCTCTCAGTCTTGAGCTTTCTTCTACATGATAATTGTGGGAGCGGTCCAAGGAAAAAAGGTTGGGAACCACTGCTTTAGAGGATCAAAATACTTCAGTAGTTCAATTTCCAGCAGTCCAAAACACTGAAGTGCAATTTTCAATACAATTCAAAATGATTCAAAACTACTGAAATCATATAACAGTTCTGTGAAAAGGGGTTAGCAGAGAAAATGGCAGCAGTCATTTCATGATCTTGAGACATTTAAACAAAATCTCTAGTCACTGTTCATGTAATGTATCAATAATAAAAGTGTCCTTCAAAACAAAACAAGTTTCAGTTTTGGCTCAGTGTATTCAAAATTTCGGTTTTAGCTAAAATTGTTTTATTTCTGGTTAGAATTGGGCGTGTCTGTGTTTAAAGACGGGGTATATACATTCCAGTACAAATGATTTTACATTTATGTTATGTAGCAGACGCCCTTATCCAGAGCGACTTACAATTGACACAGTATTACAATTGTAGGTTAAGGGCCTTGGTCAAGGACCCAACAGTGGTACCTTGGCAGAGATGGGACTTGATCTCTGGATCTTCTGGTCCATAGTCCAGTAATTTAACCACTAGGCTACTAGCCTAAGAATTGGATGTGCAGACGAATTATCACTGTACATACAGTGAAAAGAAATTAGTGAGACTGTTGATGTGAAGAAAATTGTAAAAATTTACTGAGCAGACTTAATGGTAGTGTCAAATTACAAATGATAGTGTTCTGGTACATGATCAATTAACTACAAAAATATACTCTAAAACCCCCAAAATGCAGAAACCATTTTACGAGGCAGTACCAAAATATTTTCCTTAGATCAGAAAACAGTCCGCTATTAAAACAGGTATACATTTTCATATACATATATATTAAACATTTCACTACAATATTTTAAAATTACTTTCCTAAATTACAGTATGCATAACTGGCATTACAAAACCTGACATTAAAAAAAATTAAAAACCAAACCCCTTAGAAAACAGTTTCCCTAGAAATGACAGCATGTGAGCTACACAGTAGTGGAAAAGTACCTACATTACTACACACACACACACACACACACTTTCGTCTGCTTGGACGGCAGGAACAAGGCGTTACTACTTCGGTGAGAGTCCTCGAGAAAAATCTTTTACATGTGGTTCATCAACACTCATCTTTAGTCCTTAGTACAATTAACTGTAAGACTGCCTAGTCATCATACACCCAGTCAGGTCCGATAGCTGTCGCAATCTTTTCCCTTGTGCAACATAAAACATTGCTTCAATTTCAAGCTCCGCAAATCACAATTATCAGGCATAAAAATGATAAAACAGATCATTAGAAAAAAGCCCCTGCCTTTTGCTTCAGCTTCTTGGCATCGAGCAGTTGGCTGGCGCAGCTGTGACTTCCCTGGAAGGCAGGAGTCCTGCTGTAAGCTGGGGCGGGGCTCGATCGGTTGGGGGGTTGCTATGTGATAAGTGGAGATACAGTGGTTGGTCATAGCAGGCACAAGTGGTTTTCTCTCACTCTCACCCCCTAACTGGAGCAGGTATTTGTTCTCTCCAGGGCTTCACATGGTTCAGTAGTGATGCTAACAGTAGTGTTTTGGGTCTTCAACGTGGTCAGAGTGGAACTTCAGGCACAGTGAGCTCACCTGTAATCAGAAATCACACGTGGAAAAAGTCTTAAGCCAGGCTTTCATTTGCCGGCCACGTCTCGCCCTGCTCCCAACTTGGATATGCACAACTCCCATTTTCAAAATTCTCTGTCCGGCAAATGTCTGCATATGGGTTATAGGTCCACTTATTCCAAGACTTCGCTACCTTTGAGGTTTCCATACGCTCGGATTGTTTTTTTGTAAACATGCGGGATCTGGCAACCCTGGATTTAAACACAGTACCTGCGAAACGACTCTCAAACACTTTGTGGAGACTTAAACGCAGTACATGCTCTAGAAAATGAAGGACATATTATTTAATATTAAAGTTTGAAGTTTATGTCACATCTTTTTGTGAGATTATTGGCTGGTTGAAAAGTAGAAATCAGATTATTGGCTGGTTGCAAAGTAGAAATCAGATTATTACCAGTCTCATGTAAGTCCAGAGGCTTCCCATCATCTGATTATTTGAGTGCATGTATACTCTGTGGTCAGATTACTGACAAAATCGGATTTTTTGCAGTTATTGGATTATTCAGTGCATGCAAACGCAGTCGATGAAACAAACAGCCCCTCCACGCAGGCAAGACAAAACACCCATAAACATCTGCAACTGGCAAATACACGGAAAAGCAAGATTTCCTACTGAAATGACTTGTTTTAACTTTAGAACTCAACGATTATTTTGACTACTTTTTTACCATTTAGAAATTATTAATAATAATTAAAAAAAAAACAAAAAAAAAAAAAAAAAAAAAAAAAAAAAAAAAAAAAAAAAAAACATAACATCTACTTTGGGGTGGGGTTGGGGGGGGGGTTACACCATGTTATATAGTTAGAGGCACTGTGGAGACCCAAGTTGGAGTCGCTGGATAATGGATTGGACCGTTGTAGCACTAAAGCCCCAGAATTTATTTACATTTACAGCATTTAGCAGACGCCCTTATCCAGAGCGACTTACAATTGATACAGTCTTACAGTCCAAGCAGTTGTGGGTTAAGGGCCTTGCTCAAGGACCCAACAGCGGCAGCTTGGCAGAGGTGGGATTTGAACCCTGGACCTTCTGGTCCATAGTCCAGTACCTTAACCACTAGGCTACCACAGTCTAATCAGAATTGGATATATGCAGCCAAGAATTGGCAACCACAAGTGTTCTACACTTGTATTCATGTGTCCTCAAAACATCCACATAGTGGAATACAGGTCTGCAAGCTCAGTTTCTCTCATTTCGACCATCATGTTTAAACAAACCAGGAGCTCACCTCCATCTTACAGCATCCTGCCTTGTGTTGGCTTGGTCTTTAGACTGTTTTCTAAAAACGGCCTAAAAGCACACAAGCAAAAAAATATCAGTTGGCTTATATTTATATAATAAATATGCAACGGGAAGGGGGGGGGGGTGCAATTTTGGCCCTAGCTTTAACAGAGGTAGATTATTCACAAGTTAGTCTTGTCATCAAGATGTAGGTGGCCAGAAGAATCCATCCACACTCACACTGTCACACCCACATAGTCCCAGCCCACTTCCTTTTGATGTCATTACATTTTTACAAGAGTAGTACGAGGAACATTTGCACAATGCTCTTTTTACACGAGAGATGACGCTAGAGTGATGCGTCTGTAACACGACAGGATGGAGATGGCCTGAAGCCGTGTTTCTCACAAACCACTTATTTAATTACCCTAACTAAACTGTTCTCTTCATATTTTTGCTTTCTTTTTAATATTAAGAACAATTATACAGTGGTACCTCGGTTCCTGACCACCTCAAAACTTGTCAAATTCGGTTCTCGATGCATTTTGACTAGAAGATTATTTCTCTGTTCTCGTTGTTTGCTCGGTACGCTGTGCACTTGCTTAAACTTGTATGAAATCGAGCCATGCAACACGTTTCAGCCGAAACTCGATTCAGTACACAGTGATTCAGATTCACAAGTGACAATCTCCACTGCAATCGCTTTTCTCGATTTCTACAGCACTGTATTCTTGGTGCAAACAAGACATAATGGGTCCTAAAATGGTTATTAATGACAGCCGCCCGAAAGGAAAACTGGCTTTCAGGCTGAGCATTAGCAGCTAGTGTCCGGAGTAAATGTTTGGTTTCACTTTTAAATACATTGCTCACTAAATTACATAAGATTTTCCAACTAGTTTTGGCCAACTGTAGTTAATGTAACTGTTAGTGCGATAGACTCCACTATGATACAACAGACTATATTAAACTCATTCAAGATACATTTAACTTACAATAGATTTGTCTGAGTGTAACCCATCATACAACACAACTCCATTAATGTATATAAGGCTTATACAGTGTGGATTTTCTGGGGGTCTGGAACAGATTCATTCAATTTACATTATTCCTTATGGGAAAATTTGCTCAGTACTCATTTTCAGTCATTTTCAGCATCAACAAGCCTTCAGGAACTAATTAACAACGAGAACCGAGATACCACTGTATTACCATATCCAGCTTTAAGACTGAAACACTCACATCTGTTCTCCTTCGAGTGACTTCTGGATCTCCTGAAGTACCTCTGTTGGGGGAATGGGGTAATAAAATCACAAATTAACACCAAGAATATCCTGCCATCATGCAATAAGTGATAGTACTGCAAATATTCAAAGTTACACAACGGTATTTCACACAAAGTCAACAAGGATGTTTGACTGTTGTTATTGTGGAGATAATGGGTTTGTTATGGTTCATGCTCACATGATATCAGACAAGGCATGATTTAGACACGGCATAGCACATTACTGACGCTTTTTCAATAAAAAGACACAGCAAGCAACACAAAGCAACTCAATTCCCTAATACTGTTCTATCATTTACATATCATTCTGGGCATCCAATCTCTCAATGGCCATTTGTTTTGTATCGCTATATGCTACAAGGCCACTGGTTACTGATGTACTCACTCTCATCATTCAGCAAAGCATGCTCCATTACTCTAGCAGACATCTCTGGAACATACAAGCATTAGGTCAATTCAATACGCAGGTGTTTGTTTATTATTAAGAGCAGCCTTTTTTTAAACATCAAACCATGCATCTCAGGGATACTGTAACTTGTTTTGCATGCACTTAACTTGTACCAAACTCATGAAGGGAAGAATGTTTTTCTCTCCAAAAATTAGGAATTAATATATGATTGTCAAAATATTTATGTAAAATGAAGTTATTGTACTAAAAATCCCAAACTATATAGCTGCCGATATTCCACGCCACTAGCTCAAAACAATATTTGTTCCCGATTTTTGGCCCCGCGGATCCAGAACAAGCCCATCATATTAGTAGACCACAGGGCTCGGCAGGGGTTGCTGTTGCATTGGCAGGGGATGAGCCCCCATGCTCGGACTAACCTCCATCAGAAACAGCCTGTGTGATACAAGACCTGGTAGAAGGCACTGCTGGGATTCAAACTGGGGTGGTGGGCTTGCTAACTGCTGCTGTACTACCCATATATATATTTATATTTTCTGGGATTGTGTTGGTAATAACAAGTATTCAAGAGTTGTTTGAACCCATCACTCTCAACCATCTTTTGCAATGTAATTGGTGACAGCATGTGTTATGCTTTGCCATCTGGCGCTTTTGTCATAAGGCACATTTTTGCAGAATGTTTTCACCATGGCTGTCTGAGGGGGTTTTTGTGCTTGTAGCTTGACTGGTTTAATCCTCTTGTGGACATCTAACCCCTGAAGTTTGTCATAATTTTCATATTCTGCTAGGGTTCATCATTATTTGCATTTTACTGAATCTGCTCATCGATTCTGGTTCTTATCGATTCCAACTTTCGATTCCAAAATGGTGAAAAAAAGATGCCAAACGTTTAGCATAGATATAAATAACATCTTTTTAAACAATCTTTCAACTGGGTGATTCATGAACTTAAGCCGTGTTTTTGTACTGGATATGCTAGTGAGGTGCTAGCACCGTCTGCAATATTTGAGCTAGAAGACTGCAGCCGGTCGAACACAGTACAAGCTCATCCTGGTGCCTTAGATGTTTTGCCATGTTGGAGGTGCAACACTATTTAAAAATAGTGAGGGAAAATGCAGAGAAGCTCAAACTGGGACCACTGAGTGACTAAAAGATGCTGAGATTCAGTGATGGTGGGGCCATTTATGAGAAGACAAAAGTAGTAAGTTGTATTTCTGAAAGTTTTGAATATTCTTTGCAAAAGTCAGAACACGCCTTAAGAGTTCACAAACTTGATAATGTCAGCTCGCACATCATTAAAACAACAATTAAGATATAATTGTAAACGATACATATCACACCACTGACAGTGTTTATACGTGATCTATTCATTTTACGATGGTAACTGGATAAGCTCAATAAATCAAATAATAATCACAAGACATCCCAGTTTCAGCTCTTCATCTCTCTCGGATGAGAACTGTGTAAAGCTAACTACATGGCAACAATCACTTATGAGACACCATATCCAGAATGACCCAGTAGCTACTCCAGTAGAAATGGTCGAACAAAATTTCTACCAACACACAATATATAAATATATAAAGCACACCACCCAAGCCTAAAAGCCAGCTTTGAATTATATAGGAAATCTCTCATTAGATAGATAAGTAGCCTATACAGATTTTTTCTGAGAGAGAAAAACGCTTCACTTCAGCAGAATCTGGACGTGTAAGTAAAACCAGGCATTCCTTGCCAACAATAATGTCAAAATCGTGCAGTAAGTTAAGAAATGAACATGAGTCGAGAAATGTAGACAATGAAGCACTACCATGCATGTTTAGCATTAAATGTAGTTACTGCATATACTGTACATTCAATTCACCAACACACAATTCTTACCAGAGTTTCCACTGTTACTTTTGAAACTCCTGAAAAACATTCACAGAGTGAAAATAGTTAGACATTTAGTAACCCGAATACAATTTTAGTAATGCAAAGCTACTGCTCTGCCATTGGCCGAGTCAACATAAAGCGAACATGCTAGCCTACCTGTGGTCTGTTGATGCACCATCTGGCTCAGCTCTGAGAGCTTGGCTTTGGTGAGATATGGGCCTCGTTTGGGAGGGAGGTTCCACCAAACATCGTGGCTCCACTACCCACCGAGCTGACAGAGAGAAACGCTCAAACTCGGATGGAGAGATCAGGTAGAGTCCTGATGAAAAACAAACCCAAAAGCTTCATTACGCATTGTAATGAGTGTGCACTTAAATACATAAAGTACAAGGTCAGCTGTACATAAGAATGTGTGCCCAGACCTACCCTGACCATATTTGGTAAAGACACAGGAAGCAATTCCACTGACATCCTCTTTTCGGATACAGGGGTAGCGCACTTGCATTTTGATTGGTGACAGAGAGAGAACATGCAGCTCTCCTTGATTGGTCAAGACCACCAAACCGCTCTCGCCGTAGTCCTCAACTTTACTGCTGCCAAACCAGGCCACACCTACCCGACGTACTCGAGAACCGTCAACTGCTGTCAACTTCAGTTTTGCTTTACTGCTCACTTTAGGCAGTGTGAATAGCTGTGGACAAACAGGCAAGACAATGAGCTAAAGTTAATCGATATAAATAGTAAACAACAAAATCTGATAAGAAAAAAACAAACCATACACCAATCAGTCAAAACATTAAATCTACTCAGAATGAATAACAGCTAACAATTATTGCTGGTTACAAGAGGACTGTGTCACAACCCTGCTGAGTATGACGTTGCCTAGTCACAGACTGGTCAGAATGCTCACCATTCTAACCCTGTTCACCACCAAAGTACACTGTAATGCGAGTGTCAGAATGGGATTTTGGAGCAATGGAAGAAGTGGGCTTTTCTTTATGTCCATCAATTGGACAGTCGGGTGTGTGTGCACCGACATGTGATGGCACAAACGTGCACTGTTGGAAGATAAACTGATGGAGGGAGCGTGATGATCTAGGCAATGTTCTGCTGCGAAACCCTAGGACCAGGTATACATGTGGACATTAATTTGATGCATTTACACCAGTTAAACCAGATGGCTTCAGTGTTTTAGCTGATCAGTGCATGCACCATCGACTGAGCAGGGATTTTAATCAAAGAAGGTTACATGGTCACCTACAGATACTGATAGTGCTGGGCAGTTAATCGAAAATTAATTAACCAATGTAATCTTGCCCATGTTGATTACATCAATTTTTTAAAAGTTTGTTCATAATTCTCTTAAATTCTACACAATATGAAAAGACTTCAAGAACATGGAAAGAAATATCTAATGCCATATCCTACTACAACACGAAGGAATGATTTCAACCATCCATAAATAGGTCAAATTGAGAATGATGTGCAAATTTTGCATTTACAAAAATCCCAGTTTAAATGTTTACAGTATGAACATAATCAGTTAACTACAAGAGCAGAAAAAACAAACCAAATTAAAAAAAAGAAATCGATATGCAATTAACCGTGATATTGATTTGAGGTCATATCGCCCAGCACTGGACACTGGTATAGATGTGTTTGTTTATCGTCGCATCAGTATCAATGGCTATTCATGACAGGAGCAAGGCTACATCAATTCTATTCAAACACATTCATACTGGGCCTATTTAGAGCAACCACTTAATCTAATGCACGTCTTTGGAATGTCGGAGAAAACCAGAGCACCCAGAGGAAATCCATGTGGAGACAGGAAGGACATGCAAGCACCACACAGGCAGAGTTTGAGGTGGGGACTGAACCAGGGATCTCTGGAGCCTTGAGGCGATGGCGCTAACCGTTTGTGGCACCCAGTTGCCCTACTAATACAGATAGCTCTTCAGGTTTATATAAAACAAGGATCTTCTGAAGGTTTATCGAGACTGAAGTCAGAAAGAAGAACAGTCTGACAGCTACCAAAGATCAGTACACAATGCTGAGTGCAGTAATACAACAACTAGCAAAGTATTTTGAAAGGTAAACCCATATACACCTACCAAGCTGCAAGACTGCAACCATAACAGATTTGTTGTGTAATGAAAAAGCTTTTGGAAAAGAAATTGGTTTACAAGAACTGTGCACAACAGTTCAATGGCAAAATGCTTTATAGCATACAAAAGCATCCCATTTCACACCCTGGTCAGGGTCACGGGGAAAGGTCTGGACCCTAACCTACAATTCAATGGGCACAGACAAAAATGCACTCTGGACAGTGTGCCAGTCTATCACGGGGCTTTATAGAATATACAGTTCTCCCTAACCTTTAACTGTTCCTCTGAGATGACGAGGAGTTGGTGGGAACTATGCATATCAGGGCTGCGTGAAAGATCATGTGCAACCTCCAACGGCTCAGGCAACGGCATTCCCCTCCCATCTAAAACCACCAAGCCTACAACTGGAGCGCGATGCATCAGCTGGATTTCTTTGGCTGAGGAGGGAGTGAGAGCAAGAGAGAGACCGAGAGAGGAGGAAATGGGCAAGGTTAAAAAGGAAGAAGCATTAAACCTAAATGTGTAAAAAGCTATAACAGATCTTTAGACAAATGTGGAATATCAAATGTATGAAAGTTTTACAAGCATAAGCAGTCACTGGGTCGTCCATCCTCCGTTCTACAGGAGGAAGGCGGAGCATGTAGGCAAAAACAGAGCCGCCGTTGGTCCCTGCCCACAGGGAGGGTGTGTTGTGAGAGCCTGTGGAAGAAAATGTGAAAAACATTAATATTACAACCAGTACTTTACAACAGCTGGGCACAAGTGGGTCATGAGCAGTCTGTTTTTCTTCAGTTAACTCCTTATTTTTATTTAATCAGTGTGCTTTTATTTAAAAAGGGTGGCTCCAGACATGCCATTGGTAGCCCCAACATTACACAGTGGCATACACAAACAAAATAGATAAATGAGCATCCATAGGACATGTACAGCAGTAGTTTTATTTATGGAAAACAAAAGTACAAGGCCAAAAGGCATGTAGATTACAAAACAAAGAAGCACGTTCAATTCAACCTCCTAACCACATGAAGCGTGTCATAAAGCGTGACAGTCTTGTTGACAGTAGGACACTCATGTTGTTGGTATCTCCAGTAAACATTAGGAAGGTGTTTTGGTTTAGGAATCCCCCCAACAACTTTTCCTATTCACGTATGCAGGGGCTCTGGTCCCTAAGCCAAGAGAAAACAGGGCCCAGGTGCAAGTGTGCCCTGCATGGAACTCCAGTCCAGCACACACTTAAACTGTATGGCTGAACCTTTTTGTGGCCATTTTTACACTTACACACAACTTGGCTTTAGGGTCATGACTTAATAATGTGAATGTGAGTCCTGAGGAGGGCTGGGTATCATAAAAATCTGGTACTGGTACCAATCCGACACTTTCTTCAATAACTTCTAATTCTCAAGACATAAGAGGAAGAAATATTCATATAAAACTTAACAGAAATTGTCACAGTCTACTCTCAGTTTGAGTTTACTATCAAGACAACTTATTTTCGGCAGTTGTTTGAATCTGCAGATATGGAGGGCCAACTGTAGTCAAGTTGTGATTTTTAAATAATCGGCACATGCAGATTGGTCAATAGTTCACATATTCTTATTTACAAATAGTGGGGAAAATGCAGAGAAACCATGTTTCCTGCATCAGAACTTACAGCTCAAACTGGGACACTGACCGAGTGACTAAAAACAAAGAGATGTTGAGATTCAGTGGGGGTGGGGGCATTTACGAGAAGATGAAAACTTTGGTTCCAACATTAAAACTCACTGCTTTTAACTGGAACTGGGATTAAAAACAAAAGAAGGAAAGAATGTGATACTTATCTGGTAATAAATGTAGTGAGAGCAATAAAACTTGTATTTATTTATAAAAAGAGAGTGCATTTACACCTTAAGTGTTCATTTAAGTTCAGCAATTTGGTGTCTCAGTTATTAGTTTTATCTGTTGCAAACAAAAATTGCGATATCGGCATTATACTGTATATCAGCAGCTCTAAAAATACGCAGAGAAAACAACAACAACAACAACAACAACAACAACAAAAAAAAAAAACAAAACTGAACAATATGGTTCATATGGCAGCTGAAGGATTGTCTTGATGATAATGTTATTGCTCTTTAAAGTATTTTTTGTAGTACTGAGACACTTCAGTCAGTGTCTTTTGTGTAATTATGTTCAGTACCAAGCCCTACTCCAGATGAAAGACCCACTAGGAAGATCACAAAAAAGACCTTTATCATCATCATTGCACTTACTGTCATTTAGGAATGTGTCAGCAAAGCAGAGAGTTCTGACCAGGCCAGTGAAAGAGTCATCAGCAGAGCGAGCCTCTATCTTCCTCTGGACTGGTGCCAGCTCCATTTCATGAAGAGCCTCTGCCTCCATTCGTGCATTTATTTCCTGCAGCTGATGGAGCACACAAACATATAGTCAACAACTATAGATAAGGCTAATGTACACTCACCAGCCACTTTTAGATAAAACCCCTTCTCCCTGCTCCATGATACGCATCTCCCGTTCCACCATATCACAGAAGATGCTCTACTGGGTTGAGATCTGGAGACTGTGGAGGCCATTTGAGTACAGTGAAGGTTCACTGTCAGGTTCAGGAAACCGATTTGAGCTTTGTGACATAGCATATAATTCCTGCTGGAAGTAGCCATTTAAACGCACAGTTGGTATTTAAACGCACAGTTGGAAAATATACCCCAGACCATTACACCACCATCACCAGCTTGAACCGCTGATACAAGGCAGGATGGATCCATGCGTTCATGTTGTCTACGCCAAATTCTGATCCCACCATCCGAATCTCGAAGCAGAAACTGAGAATCATTAGACCAGGCAATGTTTTTCCAACTTTCTATTGTCCAATTTCAGTCTCAGTTTCCTGTTCTTAGCCGACAAGAGTGGCACCTGGTATGGTCTTCTGCTGCTGTAGCCCATCTGCTTCAAGCCTCGACATGTGCATTCAGAGATACTCTTCTGCATACCTCAGTTGTAAACTAATGGCCATTCTTGTAAACCCTAGAGATGGCTGTGCAAAAAAATCCCAGTAGATCAGCAGCCATGCCACATTCAAAGTCACGTAAATCACCTTCTAAAGCTCAGATTGAACTTTAGAAGGTCATCTTGACCATGCCTTCATGCCTAAATGCATTGAGTGGCTGCCATGTGACTGGCTGATTAGATATTAGCGTTAAACAGTTGGACAGGTGTACCTAATGAAGTGGTCGGTGAGTGTATATGTAGTAAACAGGATTAATGTCTGATCCCAATTTCACATTTCTGTAGGGGACAACATAGGTAAAACTGTAGCCATCTGGGAATTATTAATAACACCCTCTAGCTTATCTAAAACACTTGAAAAGGTCAAACGTCAGAGCGTACTTTGGCTGCATTGTTGGTGTGGTGTTTCTGCATTGAGACTCGACTGCGGCGGATCCGGCGGAAGGACTGACGCAGAGACTTCTTAATTGACTTCACTCTGGACAACGGCCCCTCCAGGGCCACCTGATCACTGGGGTTAAGAGTGCACCTACAGGAGGACACAATACTAGTGTTTTATACAATTAAGAATAAAACGAACAGATGTGTCAAGAGAACTGAATTCTGCTACAATAAATCTGAGCATAAACTGACAAAGACGAATAAAAACACTGAAATAAAAATTACACGATGAATAATGTGAGGCGTAACATGAACTCTACACAACACATTTTTGAAAGACGTGCAGTGCAAACTATTCTTAATGAGTAAACCAGACCAAGATGACTAACAAGATCCAAAGACTTTTCCAAGACAAAACAGCCACGAGGCAATAATATATTTACACAAAGTTCCTGGAAACAATCACACATTTTCATGACTAATCAACAAGCAGACAAAAAAAATATCTTACTTGACCAGGACATTGTTCTTCTGCTGGTAGTCAAAGACACCAAAGCCATGGCTGGTTCCAAATGCCACCAGCTTCCATTCCGAATGTAGGGCAATGGCTGTGACCACGGCAGGAGGCTGACACTGCACCAGGGCAAAGGGCTGGAATCCAGGAGGGAAAGTGACTGGCTCGTCCCGGAGATCCAGACGTGCATGGCCCTTCCAGCGAAAACCCTCCTGCCCCTGCAGCAAGTCCACTACCGCGGCTTCAACTGTCTGCTCAGCTGCCTCATCATTCATCTCCAGCACCAAGATCTGAGCAAATGTCAGTTACACGAATTACAGTAGATACCTCTAATAGGGGAAGTATAAACTAGTCTACCTGTCCTCGTTATCAGCAGCTTGCTTGGTAACAAAGGACTCCGGTTATCTTATTGTTTTAAAAATGCTTTTTTCATAAGAATATTTTCTCTGCATAAAACATGTTGAAAATGTTAGCTTTCTTCATATTTTCAGAGTAAGATGAGGTGAATTAACCATAAATAACCCAGGCTTATGCACCCTTATTACGGATATTACTGGCATTTTGTGTTATCATTCTAGACACACAGGCAGTGAGGCAGCAGTTTGATAACCCATCACCACGATATCCTGGCTTTGAGTCCTGGCCAGGCATCATGCAATTGGCCTTCTCTAAGGGAACGGGGTACCTGAATATGAGTGGCACTGTTTACATACTTGTCTGCATTCCAAAGCTAGATTCACTTAAGGAAAGTTGAGAGTCGAAACTGCGTGGAGATTACGCAAGTGCGGACAAGCTCCAAACTATCAAAACTTTTTTCTCAATCATGATTGTTATCATAAGCTGGCTCACATACTATTACCATATACCCATCAGCACTTACTATGTTCTAATGTGGACAAAAAAAAAAGATCAGCACATAGAACACTAGGTACGCAAGATTTAAAAATGTTTTTGTGCAAAACACACCAACATTAGAGGAAATATAGCACGATGTGACAAACAGCAAGAGTTCCAAATAAATGCAGGACACAGCAGTACACATCTGTATTGTGTACACACAGCTGAAAGCAAGTACAATCTCAACATAAACTGTATCTACAGCATCATTATACATCAAATAACAAGTCTGTAACTTACTTGTCCTGCAGTTCCTGCAACAGTCAGGTAACCACTATATTTACAAAGATGAATCTTCTGAACACCAAGTCGAGGGTCATCACTGTATGGGTCAAAGCTGCCCACCTGAAAAAAAAGCAGGACCATAACCTAAGCTGTAAGCCCTATTCTAACATAATTGAAAAAGAAGGCATTTTGGGGTTACACTAAAACCAGCTATTAACCACACACAGGACCTAGAAGAAGGAAGTCTACTACAACTTAAACCACAACCTTGCGGAAAGGAGGCCACTCTCCCTCAGTGCCATGGTTCATGTTGTCATTGGGGTCAGCATCGGTGTGGAAAACTGAAGCCGTGCTCAGCTTATATATGGGGTAGAGACAGACTCCTGATGCATCCCAAAAGCGCACAGTTCCATCTTCATGCCTACAGACAGGTAGAGAAAATTCCAATAGGATGAACTCATTACAAGTACAGCCTGTAGAAAAGTTCCTCATACCAGAGTACCTTACAGTGTCAGGCAAATTCGGTGTAAGCTTCCAAGGAACAACAGTAACTCACTTGAATGCACTAAATAGGCACGTGTAACCAGAATACCTGACAGTTAAAAACATGGTTATATTACAAAACAAGATTAAACAATAACCAGTCAACCCCAAAATAGTGGTGAGCAGCCTTCAGTGTTATGGCAGCATTTGCCATATCAACAAAGTCAGGGTGCTCAGCTTTACAAGCCTTGGATCAACAGTTATTACCTTATGAAGCCCTGCTTTTCAACTGTGTTATTTATTATTTAACGCCATGTTTAACCTTTATAGGCACTTTCCATGGCAGGATAGGTTTGATTCTTACTTTTATGTTTAAATAAAGCTCTTCTGTTTTATGAGTTTAAGGAAGTCCACGATTTTCAATTGTGTAAACTGGGGCAATGGCCTTAGAGTTATAAAACACAATGGGATCTGTTATTTCCTTCCACCTGCAGATATCTTGTCATACAGATCTCTGGCAAAGCATTCAGCCAGCCTTCCTACATGCAATGTGATCCTCTGAATTTACATTTAACCCCCGGCATTGTTTCACCACTAAATGTTGCGCATCTTTGTGCGATTGTTATTATCATTATCGTTCATTTCAACAACATAAAAACTGATTCAACCATCGAATAGCAAGCTTTAGTTTTTCTTCTGTGTCCGACTTGTAAAACCAAATCATGTCCTCATCAGAAACGTGACACCCCTTCACAAATCACAAGTTCCTCATCTTCAGTTGTCCTACAACATCCTTGCTCATGGCTTTCACAAATGATCAGAGTAAAAGCCCACTTTGCTTCGGGTGAGCAGCACTGTTTTAGCACACTGTAAATGATCAAGAAATACCACTATATAAAGGTTTACTCAACTCTATACTGGCAGGCATTTGTTATCGCAGCCCTGCATGTACTGTCATACTGCCCAACCCTAGTTCCAATGAGAATGTGTAATGAGTCCACACCACAGCATCATGGACACTGGTGGTCACTCACCCAGTCAGTAAAAGGTCTCTCTGTGGGGGATCTGGAGCAAGGTTCTGTCCTCCAGTTACTGGCCAAGGCTATTGAAGGTGAACAAATAAAATAATACAATTACAAAACTGCACATAAGACAAAAAGACGACATGATACATGGAAATGCTTCGTTAGTAGTGGAATGGACCCAAATCAGGTGCAAGCACCTTCAGGTCATAACCTCAAACAAAACCACACTGGTCTCTTCACTGCTTCGGAGTGAGATGTTTGTGTTGGAGGATGCGATTAGAAAAAAACTAATTAAAGGAATCAATATCACCACAGCATAGCTCTTGAGATACAGTTAAATTGACTTCAAATTAACACTAAAATTATTTTAATGGCAATAATAATGAGAATGTGCCAGTCAGTGCTGACATGTTCAGTTTGATTGATTGGTGTTTAACCAAATGGTTACCCGAAGTGCCTTTTCATGCCAGGAAGCAGTAGTGGTTGGTCTACCTCGGTTTCCAGTCTGCTAGAATGATTTGGGGCTTGTCTTTCTCTAGTGGTTTAGACTGGTGTTTTCAGGCCCACAGTTGACAGGAAGTTGTTGAGAGTATTTGACTTTGAGGAGGTTAAGGTTTCTCCTATTGTGTTCAGTTTAACAGCAGCAGATTAAAGGGGAAATGTCTCAGCTGTGTTGAATCATTTCTCATTCGAGTGATCTCCAATCATGTGAGGTATCAACAAAATGTGTGCGCACCATTCAAAAAAACACAAATACTAAATAAAAAAAAAGCATACTCAACTGATGCATACTCAATAACCCAGGTGAAAAAACTGTACACTTCCTAGAACACAGCGCTCTTTGAATGACCATCTCATGAACTAAACGTACCTTTTTTGAGCAGTTTGTGTGTTGTAGTTTTCCAGCTGCATAGATTCTCTCCCACAGTTTAAGTGGGATTGAGGAGACATGGTGAGAGCAGGTGATGGCTGAACAATGGAGAGGTACCAGGTACGGCGACTGGAACACAGGCCAGCCCTCACTCTGCAGGTCGACCACCACCAGCTCCTCTTCAACCAACACTACCAGAGCACTTGGGTCTCCTGCAAAGCACAGCCACATACTTTACTGATGTCAGAGGCTTTTAAACATCATATTGAATGAAAGGAACAAGCTCACTTGGTATGTGCCAAGTGTTTGCTAAACTTAGTACGTCCCATCTAGGCAGCTATAGGTCCAAGCACCTCAACACAATATGTACTGTGTAACACCACAGACATGGACTAATGATCACTAACAAATGAGGTGTTAGTGACTCCATGGATGTATATTGAAGGTGTGCTTACCTTTATGGCGCTCTCCCTCTCTGATGACAAAGAAGTCGATGATGCGGGAAGTGAAGTCCAGTGCTACGTGAGTCTTGCTGTTAATAACAGAGATGCAGTGGCGGTCTCCATAGCTGGCCCTTGGCATACCACCACTAAAGATAAGGAATGGGGGACTGGGGACAAAAGGACAAGAGAGTTTGACCACAAGAAGAATAAATCCAGGATCAGATGCATTACAAATATAAATCATGGGCAACCTTTACTAACATCTTAAAATGAAAGCTGCTCATATTGTTGCAACAGCAGATTCTGTCACATAAGAACAAAGTCCCCTGTAAATGCCAGGTTTGCCAACATGCCTGGCACATGACAACAGCTTGCACATGCTGTTTGTATTAAAAGTACCTAATGAAATCATACATCATAAAGGTATTATTCTGGTAAATGCCATTGTGTTTTTGTGCTTTATAGAACTATTACAAAAGTACTTAATGCGTAACTGGTAAGCCTCCACCACAGCTCCCAGGTTTGAGACCCAGTGGTGCCTTTCGATTTTTTTGGGCGTCACACAGACAGTGTAAGGGAAGGACGGCTGGCCAGGTATAAGTATTAGTATAAGCTTCAACAGAATCCTATTATTGTCCACCTGCTACGCAATGCACTGAAAACAAAAGTGTTAATAATCTGACAGTACCAAAATACAATATATTAGTACAATTTCAAAAACAACAGTTCAGCTGAAGGCAACCTACAACATTGAAGGACTTGAGTTTCAAATGGAGAAATTATGAAACTAGGCAGTGATTAAATATTAACCAGCAACGGTGAGTCAAACTGCAACATTCTGATTAATGACCCAGGCAAACACACCTGTCCTAGGTCCACAAGGACACACACACACACACACACACACACATATATATATATATACACACACTAACCCTTGTTTTGTTGACAGCTGCAGAACTTTGGAGATGGCCTTACATGGGAAGGAGCCTGTATAAAGATGAATAAAAATGTCAGCTTAGAACAGCGATACCAGAATACATGTCATAAAAGAGAAAACAATTGTAGCAAGCCATGAAGATGAACTCTCCCAACAACAGCAACAGGTCAAGCCTTCACAGGAATTAACTTAAGCCCATAAAGTACCAATGCAAACTTAGTGCACTGAATCCCTTTAACCTTTGCCTATCCTGATAATGAAGTGAAGATACCGTATGGGGTCTCCTGTTTTTCTGGCTCAGTCTGTGGGTCTTCTCCAGTCACCGACCAATGACAATAACTGCCATCGCTATGAGAACTAAGAATGTTTCCTCCATCTTCCATCCACCACACGCTTTCCAGCTGCTGCACAGGGAACAATTAGGAGAAGCATTGTGAGGAAGTTCAAAGAGGAACACGTTACAATTGGGCATGTAAACAATTCTGGAGCTGTAGCAAGCCTCTCTTTAAGAGGAATTACTTTAAATGACTTATACTATGGTACCATATCCAATTCAGGTTTCAGTGTTAGCAGAAAACAATACCTGTGTGCCCAAGAAGTGCTGAATGGCACATCGGTGATCCAGGTCCCACAAAACCATTAAGCCTCGGCTGTAGCCTATCAAAACCTGCCGAGGATTGAGAGGATTCTCCTGCAGAGTCTCCACACATTCCAGGTTCCTGCGGCCCATATATTCCTCTGGAACTCTTTGCAAAAGATACCAACTAGTTTAGTTCATGCAGGACATTAAATGAAGTATACCTCCTATGCCAGGCATTCAGGTGTAGCACAGAAGAAGCTTCGCCATGCCAGGTATCCTCAATTGAAATCCAACTACATGACACGCATAGTAAAAGCAAGTAAAGTACATGAAAATAAATCAAATATAAAACTGCAGGTTAAAAAAAACAAAAAAAAAAAACAAAGAATATTTAGAGTCACATGCTTACATTTTTGTATAGCACATGACAAGCCTACTACTTGGCGATTTCTCCTCTAAAATAATTACTTCCAAGCTCGCATTCTGACTGGATTAAAAGTCTACTCTCAGCTGATGCTGCTAGATACAAACTTCTCTGAAAGATCTTACTACACAAACATTTCCATCAGTGGTGCCCATTTCTGGCCTTTCAGTAGAGATGCTCACGAGTCTGCAGCGTGAGTCAGAGCCAAGGCTTGAGTCATCAGTACACATTTGAGTCTCATTATTAGTTAAATGATAATATCTGTACAAAAGTATCCACCCACCCACCAGGTTCGAGACAGCTTCAAAAAGCAAGACTTTCTTTATAAAGAAACGTCTGAAGGACTGGACTGAAACGCTACACAGTAAGGCCCACAGTAAAATGCGATCAATGAACTACTGGACTCTGTTCCCTCACCTGCTAACCCCAGTAAAGTGATTGTATCAAATAAATGTGTGACCGTGACGTGAAAAACACTGTGACTCACTTGATGGCCACAAATCTCATTTAATTGGAGCGTTCATGTTATATGACCTGTTATATGAACAATGCCGGGCTGAGATGTTCCCCAGCTGCTTCATATATATGTTTGAGGAAATGAAGTGCGACCCTAAAACTCAAGCTCCAATCTCTGCTTCAGTACCAAAATGCATTACGTTTGAACATTTTCGTGCTACAACCATCTCACCAGTTAACTAACAGATTTAGTGGCCACATTCAGGCAGGAAAGTCACAAACCTACACTGGAGTCCTCATTTGGATGGCTTTCATTTTCTGCAACACTGACAGTTTGGATTGTACTAGTTTAGTGGTCTTTAAGGAGCAGCAACAACAATAATAAACAACTTAAAAGCCCCTTGCTGTTTATAACCTACACAGTGATTAATGTGATAACCGGATGAGTAAGCTTTTGTGTGACACTTCTGTGGATTTCATTAATATACTGCAACAATAAGTGCGTTTACTTGCACTTAATAATCCGGTAACTGCAGAAAATCTGATTGTCAGAAACCCGATCAACGAGTTTACATGCACCAAGTAATTAGTTAATGGGAAACCTCTGCGTTTCCATGACTCGGGCAATAATCGGATTTCTATTTGCAACCAGCCATTAACCTCACAGGATATGACGTGAACTTCAAACTTTAATAATTAAACAATGAAGAAATGTACAGCATGACCAATGAAAAAAAATATATATATATATATAATAATAAATAAACATTATATCCTCTATATATATCAAATATTATATATATAATATATATATATATATATATATATATATTATATATATTATATGCAATATATATATATATATATATATAGATAGCAATATACATGAATATTTATTTTTGTTATATACTACATATTACTCAGCTCAAAATATTGATTTGAAGAAAAAGAAAAGAAGAAAAAAAAAAAACATTTCAAATGGGGTGTAAACTACAATCTCCGCTCTTGTAGATATCGCAGTGCAGTGTTTTGACTTGTATTTCATCTGTTTTTATATTTTCGGTGAACTAGGTGGAATATCGCAATATGCATCGTATTGCAATGCATCATGATATCATCATATCATCACGTGTATCGTACCGTGATTTCAGTTCCCGCTTGAAAAATATGCTACAGGTCAATCGGGGGTAAAAAAAAATCCCCCCCAAAAAAAACCTCTTAAAATAAAGCCAATCATGTCAGGTTTTGCTTGCTTGCATGCGCAGACTGAGAAAACAGATTGAAATGGGTTACATGAGCTGAGAAAGCCGATTACTGAGTTAAAATCCAGCACTCTATCATATTTCATGCTCAAGTTTAAAGACCACAATTCGATCTGGGAACTCAGAGTATGTTGTTTATATGACCACTTGAGTAATCGGATAACTGCAGAAATTATGATTGGATTACTAAGCGCATGTATGCACACACTTCTCAATTCGATATCAACAAGCCACTTACTGTGGAATTACAAAATCTAAACAATGTTAAATGATTCTTTATTTTTCATACTTGTAATTTACAATACCACACTTCAGTGTTTATATACATCACATCTGTTCTGTACTCTACGTGGGAATAACTGCAGTTCTGTTTTTGTTCACTACAAAAGACAAAAAGGAAGATTCACTACTATTGCACCTGCTCTGGACGTCTTCCATGCTGATATTGTTCTCCTCCAGCTCCCTGAAACCAGGCACCTCCACCACAAACACATGGCCTCCCTCTGTGCCCAGTAGAAGCAGCTCGCCTGAAGAGTGGGCCAACACAGCTGTCACTCGCGTCACACTAGGAATGGCACTGCCATGGAACCAGCACAGTGACAGATGCAAGTTAAAATCGGGAGTGTTTATACATTAGCTTTAAGATCTGAATAAATACCAGCACACTGTTAATCTGTTGAATTAGACTCATTTGCCATTACGTTCTAGAACTGACACCGTACATGCAGTTTAATAATCAAATGACAAAAATGGCATCACATGCACCTTAGTCACTACTGTCTAAATATAAGAAATGCGTGACTAAGACAAAACTGGATCTTTCCCGGAGTGGAACATCTAAAAGCATCAATGTAATGTGTCACTAATTGCAGTGTTTAGGCATGTTTGACTAAGACCCCATTTACACTAGGTCATTTCGTGAATCTTAAGTATCAGGACTGAATCTGAACAGGGTTAAGCCTAAAAACGTGTGCAAAGGCACAAAGGACAAATTATATCCAATTTGAAATTCAAACTTCAAGAGGTGGCTCGAGATGCATTATTAAACGAGTCTACATGCATCTGTGCCCATCAAGACACACCTTGCTGCCAAACCACACCTAATACAGAGCACGTCAGAGCACACATCATCCATGACGACCGGGCAAACAGTCATGGAGGACATACAGAGCTGGTCAAGCCACAAAGCCAGTATTGTATTTGCCATATGGACAGATACCACTGAGAGCTGATACACATTACACAAGATATAGCGAATGGATTTCAATCTGGCTGGAGACTTGTTTGACTAGTAAGTGTAAACAGGGTCATAATTTATGTGGTTAACATCGTGTCCGAATGCAACCTCCATGAAAAAACCAAGCACAAAAAGGGTTATATTTCAGCATGAACCCCAGTGCAGGTATGGGTGCTCAGTGTGTCACAGGACAGAACTTCATGTCATAAAGCATTACAAACTGGCTGTGTGTGCACCCATGTCTGACTCACCCAGGAGGACCAGTGAGCGTAAACCGTCCCATTTCCAGCAGCTCCGACACACCTTTATGGGCTCGAAGTGTCCACATGTGCAGGCTATTGTCATCAAGCAATGTTACCAGCTCAACCTATACACATAAAATAGTACTTATAGGGCATACAACTAAATGGCTTAGCCAGGTAAATACACTGCCCAGCAAAGTTTGGCAACACCCATTTTTGCGTCCTTATAAATAAGCATTTTATTAATGAAAAATAACATCACAGTGTAATGCTACTCAGCCAACAACTCAATATTCTCAAAATACTCAGAACAATAGAAAAGTGAATAAACATTTTAATTGTTTAATTTCTGTAACAATACATTATTGCTGAGTGAACAAAACTGTAGATAAAAACCTGGAGTCACCTGCAATAAAGAACACCAGCTGTATGGTAAACTTAGGCCAAAAATACCATGTTCAAAATAACCCACAAGATTAGCAGGTGCCATCCCAAATACTTGCCAACTGTCATCAATGTGCACTCTCCTAGTGTGTACCGTCTGGTGTGCCATCTGGGACAAGGATATTGGGAGAGGGTTTTTTTTGTAACACAACTACGTGAACAGCTTGACCAGAATCAGTGGATATTAGTTAGTTTATTGATCAGCATCAGTGATCATTTATGACAGGTTATATCGGTACTAGTCAGTTACGTTCATACAGGGCCAATTTAAAGCAGACAGTTAAAGTAATGCAAGACTTTGGGAGGAAACCAGAGTACCTGGAAAAAACCCACACGGACACAGAGAGTACATGCAGGTGCAGTGTGAGGTCAGGTTTGAACCAGGGATCTCTGGAGCTGTGAGGCAACCAGGCTAACCACTCGCGCCACTGTGTCGCCCGCGTATATTAGTAAACAAGGAATAACATCGCCATGACCAACACCAAGGGTTTTAATTGAATTAGTTCACTCACGTAAGGGCCACAAGCTTTGGTTTTTTAACATGGACGCACACTAATATCTGATTTTTTAGGATCAATTCTCAGTTTGCCATTCATTATAGCGAATCAGTGGTTTGGACAGCAGGGAGCAGAAATAAAACAGCTTGAACACTAAAAATTAATAAATCAGATAGCAGGGTTTCACTGTACACTTTTCTAGTAAATTAAAAAAGGAAAAAAAAGCACATTACATATTAAAGCAAAAAAAACCAAGTCATCTAAAACATTAAGAGAAATGACGCACCCAAGAATAAAATAAACACAACACACTCCCCACCACTACCTCCCATATCACATCAGGCTCCAACTACTTTCTTGCAGGTATTATTTAGAGGATTCCTTATTCCTCTGCTGGGTCTCGTTTGAGGACTACCTACAAGTTTGAGGACAGTGCTTCTAACCCTTCAAGGGTGTTACAGTTAGGTTGCTACCAGGTGACTGCGTGAGCCATCGTTTGACAGTCAGAACCGCCTAATTCATCTACAAACATCTTTTGCACGCCTCTGAGGTGCGGTTGAGGTCACTGAAAACAGACTCAGGTTGTCCCCAAACACATTACGAGCAGTGAATGACAACTGGAATACAAACAACAGACAGCAAGATCACGCAGTTCAAAGACATACCTGGTGTGGGAGAAAGTGCACCTGTGTAACGGCTGCATTCTCATCATGCAGTCCCATGAACTCTACTCCAGGAGCTCCATAGCTAAGATTTAGTTAAGGGAAACAAATCACAAACTGCCACAAGGAAATGAGCACATGACGCTCAAAACCAGTGGACAAAAATACAATTCCGCAGGCTCTAAAATATGTTGGAAGAAAAGAGTAAATAAAGCAAGTAAATGGCAACAAGTCTACTCGTGTATAAACTACAGGGGCAAACGAACAAATTAGACAGACTAACGAAGCATAATTAAATTTCACAGGTGACAAACTGTCTAGAAGAAAGTTAGTCAGCCCTTACACAATTCTGTGGGAAAGCAGGTAAAATGTACACACCCTTTGACTGAGCACAGCAATCACAGGTGTGTCATGAAATGTAAGGAAGCAGGAATGCATTCCTGTGTCAGGAACCGTACTACTATTAACAACCAATTCCAATTCAAGCTATTCCAGAATGGAATGTTGACTCATCAGATCAAACACTCCATCGGCTTACGCTAATGCAAAGCACTTTTATATCACATTCCCATGAGGCAAAGGATACAGTTTGATGGCTCCGGATCTGGTACCAATGGCCAGGAGGCCCAGGCTCGGACTAAAGCCCAATGCACTTGGTTGGTGAGGAAAGCCATGCTCCACAGTCTAGAAACAAGGGTTACAGATATCTGAATATATACATGCATACAGTCTAAGAACAAAGTATAAAGCCTTGATTCAAACTACTGAGCAAAATCAGTAAAGTCTCTATCAACTGCAACAAAAAAGAGGCAAGGATTATTCACCTTATTAAATTGGTAGAGCTCCTGCTTTAGTTTGTCCCGCTGAGAGTCATGTCCAGGTCGCCGGAACCGCTTCATCCTCTCGGGATGAGCAAGGGCTTACACTGCCCTCTCCCTGTTCCTCTCTTAGCCACCTACTTCTCCAAAAGGGTCTGTGCAGAGGAAGAACAAGCAACAATAAGAAGGAAGCAAAAAACAAGAAAAGACGCCAGCAAAAGTCATGATATTCTCAATACAAACAAAACCCTGAAAAATAAATTACCAATTAACTGTTATTAGGTCTCGCAAGCACAAAACATGATGAACTCAACAATCGCAAAAGAAAAATATAATGGCAATGAGGAGGACAGGAATTCCAAAGGAGGGGCCATAGGCTGTTGACTGAAACCCTCCCTCCTCCCTTTCTGTCTCTCACTCTCGGCCCCCACTCTCCGTGGACTGCCCCAGTGCCTGCCTGGGGAGGGGGTGCTGGAGGTCACCGCAATCTCAACTGAAGCACCTATTGTTCTCCTGCAGTATGAAGGAAACCTCTATCTAACCCCCTCCTGCTCAAACAGCAACTGATGAATACACCTGTTGCACTGAAACCATTCGAAAAGCAGCTCGTTCCAAAAACAGAAACGGCAAGCAATACATCCATCCACTCTCCTTCTAATAACGACATTCACTGCTTGTATCATTTTCCTGCAAACGTCTTCCTACAAATATCAGTGTTGGTGTACTCGGAGCCAAAAATGACCTTGATTATTTCACGGGCCATTTTATAGTTCAGCAGAACATAACAGAGAAAAGATCAAACCCTCTCCAGCACAATTACATTAACATACTGTGTCGAATGTGTAAAAAATAAAGAAATAAAAGTTACATCTTTGTCTAAAAGTGAAGGATTAAGCCTATTTTACTACAAAACTATGCTAAATAAAAATACTTTATTTATTTATTTTTTAAAAGACCTTAAGTTTCAGATGGTTCCATTTCCAGGATTTTCCCCTGACTCACATGATCAGACACATTTTTATAGTCATTTGCACGATTAATCAAACACATTTAGTCATCAGACGTGTGACTGTTCTGAGTTCCTGCATTACATCCGCAGTAGTGAGGATAGAGCCAGACTGGGTGAAGGGCCCTGAAGAAAACTTGCAAGGCACAAAGGGCCTCAAACTTGATTTAGTAGGCAATGAATGAGTGGGAGGACTTCTGCGTAAGAGTAGGCTCAGCCCCTGAAGCCTGTTTAAAACGTGCAGTGCGAGATCTGAAGCAGCAAGGCAAAAGTTACCCACTTATAACAATAAGTGCATGCCTTGGGCAAAATTAATAGCGGTACTCAAGAAAATGAGTCATTAATCAGAATTCATGTAGCAGTGTTTCCTGGGGATCAAGAGGTTTAGTGTGGTGGCAAAAAGCAACCGGGGTAATACTACTGAAAGAATGGCATCAGACCACTGCTGTACATATGTTTTTATATCACAGTTCAGTGATGGCTAAGCTGGAAGGACTGTCTGAACGAACAGTAATAATACAACATAAGAATGTACAATTCACATTCGTTCATCATTTTCGTTCAATTCCAAGGTTCATTGGAGGTCGGTCACAGAAAAGTGTAAGCCAATAGAAGTGCTCAAATTAATTTAGTCAGCCATAGTGTGTGTAGATAAGCTCAGGTTTTACATTTACAGCATTTAGCAGACGCCCTTATCCAGAGCGACTCACAATTGATACAGTCTTACAATTCAAGCAATTGTGGGTTAAGGGCCTTGCTCAAGGACCCAACAGTGGCAGCTTGGCAGAGGTGGGATTTGAACCCTGGACCTTTTGTTCCATAGTTCAGTACCCTACCCGCTAAGCTACCACAGTCGCAGGTTGGCAGCTACTAAGATACTGTTACTGAAAGAGGAGAAGAATCAAGCTAATCCAGATTGACCTAAAAAAGCAAGAAGAAAGATGCACTGTAGTCCAACTTAAATGCCTGTGCTGCTTACTCATCCCTTTTATTTTTCCCTTGGATAAAAAAACAAATTACACTAATTTTTAGAGTTTTTTAGCAATATTTATTAATGCATAACTTTAATACTAAATGACAGTGTAATATTGCCTATTAATGCTGTTAATCAGTTCTGAATAGTATCACCACAGTATACTTTTATGTACAGATGTGATTAGCTCTTGGGTTGAATAACACAAGCACATGTAGGAGGAAAGGATTGAACAAACCTAAATTAGTGTTAGGAGGCGCGTACAGGGAGAACTAATTACGCTCTTCCTTAGTACTGCAGTAGGATTCTTATGACACCATTTGTCATTTCAGTCAGTCAGCCATACTCAGATTTGTCTTTTTCCTTACAAAAAATAAGTGATTGAGTTACTCTGTCATTCACTAAATCATTACCACACCAACAAGTAGTACAAATAACTAGACTGTTTTAATTAAATATGACTATTATACACACAGTGTTAACAGTCCAGACAGTTTGGGCACCACTGGGAAAATCTTATGTCAATCTGGATTAGCTTGGTTCTTATCTATTCTTTCAGTGAGAGTATCTTAGTAACTACTAACCTGAGCTTATCTACACACTTTATGGCTGACTAAATTCACTTGACTACCGTATTTTTCGGACCATAAGGCGCACTTAAAATCCTTTAACTTTCTCAAAAATCGACAGTGCGCCTAAAAATGCGGTGCGTCTAATGTATGAATTAATTCTGGTTGTGCTTTCTGACCTAGAACCGATTGTAGATGGTACACGGCGCTCATAAATCTGTCAAAATGTTTTAGCACGACCTTGGTAAGTTACGAAGCTCACGGCCACCGTAGTGCGCAGCATAGCGGAGTAATACGGTATGTGCTTCAGCATTAGGGTACGTGCATTCATTCATTCATTTTCGAAGCGGATTTCAAACACAACGCTATCGGTCACGCAGTACAACATGGACATAGAGCAGCTGTGAGAGAATTCAACATTAACGAATCAATGATACGGAAGTGGAGGAAGCAAGAAGACTCCCTGCACCAGGTAAAGACCAAACTGAGCTTCCGACGGAACTTAAGAGTTTTGTTTCTTTCATGCGTCTTATAACCGGTGCCACTTTATGTATGAAAATATACCCGTTAGCAGCCGATCGTTGATATCGCGCCTTATAACCCGGTGCGCTTTATAGCCCGGAAAATACGGTACTTCTAATGGCTTACCCTTTTCTGTGGCTGTGGCTTCTCTCACACACAGGGAGACTGGATTTTAAAAATGAAAAAAATCATAAGCAGGACATTCTAATTTCACATAAATCTCCATGTTTAAATGCACCAATATTAATCACTTGCTGAACTGACCATCTTTGGGAAAAATAAAATTTTGCAAAAGTTGTGCATCTGATCAGTTTACTATTAGCAACACTCCAGATTTTTTCAGCCAGCAGTCTGTAATCTTGCTTAGGGCACAACACCCTGACAGGCTTAAAGGTTCACAATTTAAAAGGGTCTACAGTTATCTGCATCTGACTTGGAGTGAACCTTAGCAAGTTAAAAAAAGGCTCAGAGACATGTAAAGACTAGTGAATCATCTGCAGACATGCCAAAATTTTTACACATGCCAAATATTATGGTTGTTTCCCCGCTATTATATTCACCACAGACTCACCAACAGGGCAATAAAGTGTGCGGAACTGAGTCACGTTATTCCACGCAGAAGATGTGTTCCTTTCTTTTACAAAATCACAAACATTTGAGCACAGACGCACATATGGAGCGTATGCACAAGTGTTAGTGTCGTCTTGCTGAGTACGAAAATAGGAAGGAAAATACAGTATCTAGCACACATTAAAATTCCACTGGTAAAAAACACTAATCATGAACTGAGGATGATGTGGCTGCTTCTCTGATGTCAGCCAAATGAATAACATATTGTGGAGACTTTTCTGGCCACCGTTCTCAGCAGTTTGTGTTCGCACATGACGATTGATCATTTAACAGAATCACTGACCAGAGGGATTGCTGTTGGACAGCTCATAACATCTAACCATACATTAGGCTTATGATAAACACCACTCATGTTACACGTGGACACTGGCAAGATGACCTAATGAGAGGAAAGAGATCCCTAGAAAGGGTTCACAGCATGTTGTGAGGGCAACAAGTAGCACTGTGGAAACAAGGATATACACTGGAAAAAATGTTATTGCCTTGTGCAAATAAGCAGGTCAATTCATTTACAAAAACAAAAGAAGCAAATCATTATCACTGCAAAAGTACACTACTACCACCTTATTTTTATTACAGTCTAGCACAGGTCAACTTAGAGTCTTAAAGATGAAGGGTTCTGCAAAACTGTTACAGTCCAGAACCCAAAATTACATTACAGTGCTTACTTGTACTTCACTGTATGATAGTCATAGTCATACAATTATTGAAACAGGAATTAGGAATTACATGCAGTGAAGCCCACAATCTATACCAACTCAATGAGGCTCTAGGCAAAGTGAGGCCTCAAATGCTACATTCTCACAGCAGGTAAAAGTGGCACAAATCTGATTTACTGCTCAAATCATTCTCTTGAACTGACCTGCAAGCACTGGACAACAGAACCACACGACACGCCTCCTCAGCAAGCAAGCAAAATTAAGAAGGAAAGCAAGTTGTTGCACACTAACGCTAAAGTCACTGGTAACCCCAAGTTTGCAAACACATAACGAAGACATATAGCCAAAACAAGGCCAAGATTTTAATGGCTTTCAGTGAAATCATGGCTGTCTGGATGAGAGACCAAAGCCATTAGTCATGGGACCACAACATGGGCAAATTCAATTAAAACTTCAGAACTTCAAAGGCAACATTTAACTAGATAACTATGAAGGCAAATTTTCAAAATTCGCAATGCAAAGCACCAATTTGATGAGCCCAAAATCAAAAAAGGAAGTAGGGATTGGACTGTACTGGCTGGCAGAGGAAGCGGCTTACCACACACTGGCTAACCTAGTGGTATTCGAAAGTTTGTGACCCTATTTCTGCATAAATAGGGCATAAAAGCTCAGACTTTCTCATAGGGCTACTTTTAGGACCTGTGAGAAAGTTTGAATCAAATTAAACAAACGACAATTATTATACTTGGTCATTTATTTGCCAAAGACAAATGGTCCAATATCTGAGTGTCCAAAGTATGTGAATCTTTGCTTCAATATCTGGTGTGACCCTCAATAACTGCAACTAAATGTTCCCTGTTACTGTTGATCAGCCCAGCACAGAACAGCTTCAAGATCCTGACTTTAGCCTCTGTGTGGAGTTTTTGTCGTCCTCGTGTCTGCTTAGGTTTACTCCAGGTGATCCGGTTTCCTCCCACAGTCCAAAGACATTCAGTTTCAATGTAACCTTGCGTTTGTTGCTGTACAGATATTGGTGCTGAAAGCGATATTTAATAAACTATAACAAGCATACAACCAACTCTGGGACGTTTTGAACTGCTCACTTCAGGTCCTTCCACAACATTTCTAGTGAATTAAGATCTTGGTCAATCCAAAACATCAACTTTTAACTAATCTTTGGTGACAGCTTGTGTGCTTAATGTCGTTGTTTTGTCTCATTTGCTTAAGCAGGTTCTCTTTATATACTTGTGTGAATCTCTGATGATGCATCATGTCATTTATGCAGATACATACATTTCTAGAGAGTTCACAACCTTTCAAGCACCACTGTGTATTCGGCAGTGCGAAATGGTCAGTTTGTTTGACTGCCCATGAGCTTTGCAAAACTGTTTGTCATGTTCTCATGCCTGACTACATCAAGCTACTGCAAGCTGATGAGCTCCACGATGTTCTCCAAGACAAGAGTACTCTAGTCAGCAATGAAATACAGTCCAACCTCATTATCTCCGAGTTGGTTTCATGATTATTTTTGACGAGAGGCAAGTTACGAGTTTTGCCACTGCTGGAAAAAATCCTAGGGGATACACTGGGAGATGAATACCTTATTCAAAAATTCAGTTTTAATGAACTTTCCTGCCAACACAAAAGAGAACTGAAACTTAATACCAGTGATATGCGAAGTAGCAGCAATAAAATTTAAGAAAACCAAATCAGTAAATCAGAATCTCCAGCAATAAACATGGTGTTCAAATTGGACAAACAGTGGTGAAAGTTGTGGCAAATGTTTTCTCTGTGAACAGTTAAATTTGACCTTCCATTTCAACGGAAATCCTTCGTCCTTTGTTTGTGGAAAACTCTCTCTTGAAACTGTTTGAGTGTTTGCAAATGTTCACAGAGAACTCATGGCAAGCAGAAAGTCGTTCTATGGTCACCGAAACTGAATGCACTTGTGGCCTTGACGATAAGACAATAATGCAATGTTTCAAACTAGAAACGTTATTTGGAATGTGAGCAGGCTCACCGTGAATTATAGTTATTTGCCTCTCTGTTCCAACTCGATTCATATTTTTAAAAAAGGCATTTGGAAAGAGAAAATGGTACAACTCATACTCCTCCAAGAAGGACAGCTTTGAACATTTCTGAGATGAATAGTCTTCACTTAGTGAGCCGACATGTTTGCTCTCCAGATGCTCCAACATGGAGCCAGCAAAGGCTCGATTTACCAATTAGTCCAAATGACAACCTTATTTTCAGAGTTAGGTGTGAAATGCTCCCACACTTGAGGATTTTGTTTTTGAGACTGCCATTAACTCTCTAAACTCTCCAGTAGGTGGTAATGTAAAAACATTCCTACTTAGACTGAGAAACGTGTGATGTCACCGACTATTAAATTAGTTGGCAACTAAATTGGTAGTTCCACGAAGTTGAATCTGTTCATCTGGACATAGATGAGTGACGAAACGTTTCTCCAACAAAAGCTATGTCCAGATGAACAGATTCAACTTCTTGGATTTTCTTACCTGGATCATTGAGCATGCATCAAGATAAATTGGTAGTTGTTTTAGTCGACTAAGTCGATGAAATGTTTTACCCCTATTGTTTAGTGCTTAATGTCAGGGTCTATGGCCATTTGCATGAAAAAGTCACGGTTTCAGATAAATGGTTTCACCAAAACAGTCAGTCCAGTCCAGTCCAGGTTTGTGTTCTTCAATGGTTAAGAGGTTATATAAAAGCATATTTCGTATAAGTGATGTGCAAACCAGTGTGTTTAGGTAGGATGGATCTCATGAGTGGACTCACATTCACAGCTTTGGAATGTAGATGTATATCACACAGCTTTGGTCTCAGATGTGTCAGATGCAGCAAAAAGCTGGATGTGTGTCAGTTCAAACATGTCCATTGATTTTCTTTTGGCTCTCCACTCTCTACAACTATGCTCTCGTTATAGACCGGACAAAGTACAAAAACAAAATGAAAGTTTGTCTGACTATGCTATTGGTGTAAAATTGTCTACTTAACCTTCGGACATTTATTAAAACACTCATTTATTAAAAGTTTTCTATTTACACATAACAGTTTAGATACAGTACACTAATTAGGACAAACTACACGTTAACTTTAATAGTTTTACTGTATAAATATTTGATAGTAAACAATTTAAGCATTAAATTTCCACAGATTAAAAAAACCCCGTCAAGTACCCGCAGCAGTTTCACATATGTAAGTCTCAGCAACACAAACAAGCAATTCAAGTCTATAGTTTAAGCACAAGTACTCATGAGCATTGCGAGGGCCAACATTTGTATGATACTTAACACCACATGATGAGTGACTAAGACTGAGCAGTAGAATGCATCACAGACACTTTATTTTTAAAGGACACTAAAAAAATGTAACACTAGATCAACAAGGCACTGGGAGGCGTCAAAGGAAGTAGTGGAAGCAGGCAACTTCCTCCATTTCTTACAGGCCAGCATGTGAAGCTATTTTTACTGATGACTCCCATCACACTGACTATGATTTGGTCAGTTCGCCATGTAAAGATGGAAGTGCAAAGGCCTCGTTTATCCTGTCTTCCTCTCTGTACATCCGCCTCTTAGATAAACAAAAATAAAACAACCACTGGGTGTGGTACAGAGAACCCCAGCCTACTGACTCTTCCCTTTCCTGTCTTCTCTCACAAGATTCTTGAGCTTAAAACACACAGTCCAGTGTACATATAGCAAATAGCTATGAACTGAATCAGGTCCAATTAACTAAGAGATGACATAAATCAAAACAAATTAAGCAAATGCATGTCTATTCAGACCCTTACTACTCATGACAAGTATGTTTCTGTGTTTTTGGTCAAGCTAAGACAGGTACATGTTTCTAAGGTAGTCAAAACGACCATTATTCATCCAATTATTCAGCCTGACAGTGACTGCCTTCATAGCCCAAATGGAATTTAAAGTCGAGATGCACTGAAAGTGTTGTTTACACCTGATTTTGTTTGTTTGGTTTATTCTTTACACCATGCCAGCGGCCCAGCACAAATGAGGTCTGAACTGTGTGGCTAAGAAAGTGTCCTATGAAGGACGAACCCTGGAAAGAGATTACAGAAAGACCAATTTGTGACTGAAAAAAGGAAAATGTCAGGCTGGGCCAAAGAGCAAAGATGAACATAGGCAGAGAACAAACAGAGCTTAGAGAACACAGGTTTGGACACTTAAAGCCAAAGTATCCACGCACGCCCTCTAATGCCTCTTCTGCATGCGTTTTGGCTATGGTTGCATGCCTCTCAGAAAACCGGCAAAAGCACTTTTTAGATTCAGTCATTTCATTTAGCAGATATCTATGCAGCACAACTAGAGCTCCACCAACTAGTCGACAAGCGATTATAATAATAGTCGGACAAACGCATGTTAGCGCAAAGTAGCAGGTTTGAAACAGGGAAAGTCAGGGGTGGATAGGAGAGGACTGACAGAAAAAATGGAATAAAATTTAGTTTATAAAGTGTAGACTCTTCAAGAGGTCATTAGGCAGAACTGTAAAAGCTGATCTTACAGGCAGGGAAGCAAAAAACTATGATGTACGAGGCAACTATTAAAGAGCAATTCAGATACAAGGAAAGATCACAGGAGTACGACAAGTTTGTAATAACAAGATGACCTTCAACTCATCCATTTAAAATATTGCTGGCATAGCTTCGTTATGATGTATGATGTAAGCAATGAGTGCACAGTGGTTGAGGACACTACTACTGTAGCAACATAGCAGTTCAGTGAACAATCTAATTTACAGGACTTTCCACTCATCCCAGTAGTCGTCGATCGGTCCCGACATGCTTGGAGTCAGAATTGTTTCCTTAATTTCAAAATAACTATGCTAACAGCTAACACGGAGCGGAAATCAACAGTCACCCCAATAGCACAAATCACTTCCGTAAAAATACATCACAAGCTTCTCTCAAACCGCATCCAGCTCTTAATAAAGTTCGTACAAACCAGTCTGTGTTTTAGGATGCAGCATGACTCACTGTAAGCAATTAAAGCTTTTGTTCCACTAAAAAAATTTACTTAATACATGTCTGGGTGATTTAAAAACTTACCCTTAAAATCTTAAGACAGAACAATGTTAACAAATGTGAGCAACATTAGCAGTGCTGGAGCTTGAACCCTGGATCTTTTGGTCCGTTATGTACCTTAACTGCTACAGTTGCATTTAATGTTGTTGATTTCCTTAATTTTTTTTAAGTAATATTAACTTGTAGTAGCTTTCAAAGATCAGGTATCTGCACCATTCTGTTACCTCAATCATAATCTTGGCAAATAACTTCTAAGCAGATGCAAATCCACCCCTATGTTTGATCAAACTGAACTGTTTAAGCTACACACAGAGTGATGTATGAAATGTAAACAGCCTCATGTACAAAGGAAAAACAATGGCTAAATTCCAGCCTAATGGATGTGACATGTGAAACTGTTTGACTCCCTGCATGCACAAGCTCAGCATTACCGTATTTTCCGGGCTATAAAGCGCACCGGATTATAAGACGCGATATCAACGATCGGCTGCTAACGGATCTATTTTCATACATAAAGCGCACCGGGTTATAAGACGCATTAAATGAAACAAAACTCTTAAGTTCCGTCGGAAGCTCAGTTTGGTCTTTACCTGGCGCAGAGCTTCTTCTTGCTTCCTCCACTTCCGTACCATTGGTTCGTTAATGTTGATTCTCTCGCAGCTGCTCATGTCCATGTTGGTACTGCGTGGAACGATAGCGCTGTGTTTGGAAATCCGATTCGAAAAATGAATGAGTGATGAACGCACGGACCCTAATGCTGAAGCACATACCGTATTACTCCGCTATGCTGCGCACTACGGTTGCCATAAGCTTCGTAACTTACCAAGACCGTGCTAAAACAGTTTGACAGATTTATGAGCGCCGTGTACCATCTACAATCGGTTCTAGGTCAGGAAGCATAACCAGAATTAATTCATACATTAGACGCACCGCATTTTAAGGCGCACTGTCGATTTTTGAGAAAATTAAAGGATTTTAAGTGCGCCTTATGGTCCAAAAAATACGGTAATTAGACAGTTTGCATATCTTGTAATGGTACCTGTCAATTAGTGGTCAGCCGATATGGGGTTGTTTTTTTGTTTTTTTTTTAATGGCCAATGATGATATTTGAGAGCAGGCTGACCGATGGCCAACATTTGATACAGATATCACATTTATTTCTAAAACTAATAAAGGAGGCAAAATTGCTGAACTTAAATGAACATTTATTGAAGCAATAAATGCACGATCTCCATTTGCACCCTTTTATACAAATGCACAAAAAAAGGAAAGGTTTTATTGCAACAACAACATTTACTACCAGATAACAGCATCGCCTTTCAGCATTTCTTTTTTCAGACACTCAGTAGTCCCAGTTTATGAGATTAAGTTGTAACGCTGGAAACAAAGTGTCTCAATTTTTTCCACTATTTCTGAATATCGGCCTCATGAACGCAATTATCAATCAATACCAACGATCTCAAAATGGCAATAATCGTTATCAACAAATTGTCACTGTGTTCATCTGCAACTACGGATGGGTAAAACTACAAACTACTACATCAACTGAGGGATTGTTTTTTCTTGCTTTTGATATTTCAGTCAGGGAATTTACAGCAATTATTAACAGGTTTACATAAAGTGAATATATTTAGCACAACCACAACTGGTCACATGGACACCATGCAGACAGCTGGAACAGTCATTTGCTCTAAAGATAGCCTGGTTTTAAAAAAACAAACAAAAAGTACCTTGCACATACTTATATCATCACGCAGAAATGCAACAAAAAAAAGTTTTGGTTTTTTGTTTTGTAGTTGGTCAATCTCTCACACGTCAGAAAAATCCTACCTCTGTTACTGTAAATAGAGTTTCCATAAAACTTGGAAGCCATGTGAGAAGACAGTCATAAACAGACCGACTTCATGCAATTCTTTCTAATTATGGAAAGGTGTCTTTCAATGAAAAATTAACCACTGATAACGTTCATTAAAAATTAAATGGTTAAAGAATAAAGTATGCCTGTTATTCCATCTGCCTGTGTCTCTTCCAAATTTCAGCAATCATGGAGCATCTACACTTCAGGCTCTAGTCTTGCTGCAAAGCTAACAAATTCAGTTGCCAACAGTTTTGGCAAATCTGATGCTCTCCTCACCACATTGAATCCAGAACGTTTGTTCAAGCCATTTGTCTCCAAGTCCTTTTTTGAGGAGAGAGAAAGCAGCAGTTTGGCATACTAAGACCATACATTCTTTGCAATTTTTCTCTCAGTGTATGGTTTAACCTCACTCAAGTCTGTGTTTAATTTGATATAGAGCTGTTGCAACTTTTTAAACACATTCTAGAATTTAACAACTTTGGACAGCCCTTCAGTTTTCAGATGCAGTCTGTCTTTTCTGAAACGTCTACCTATAGGGACATCAGCAAAGCTAGAACATAATGTTTACAGAAACAGCTTTAAAATCAAAAAGCCACAGTTAGATGTGAACACAGTTATGGGGCGAGGCGTCAACAAACCCAGCAGAGCAAAACGTTGAATCACCAGACACTGCTTACGAGTGATGGACCAGTTAATCGGCCAATTTTGATGAATGCCATTTTGAGATATTCGGCATTGGCCAATATCTGTGCTCACAAGGCCCATATTCAAAAATAGTGGAGAAAATGCAGAGAGGCTTTGTTTCATGCTTTACAACCTCTAGCCCATAAACTGGGACTTTCTTTGTTTGGGTTTATTGCTATATAAACTGGCACTACTGAGTGACTAAAACAGAGATGCTGAGAGAACATTCAGTGAGGGCGTGGCCATTTATGAAAACTGGAGTTAAAAACAAAAGCTACCCAGTGCAGTAATATGTGCCAGAAGCTACCACCTGCACTACTCTAACACCATTTCCGCAAGCACTTGCCATTCTTGTTTTTTTACAATTTACAGCATTAGCAGATGCCCTTACAATTGATACAGTCTTACAATCCAAGCCATTGTGGGTTAAGGGCCTTGCACAAGGACCCAACAGTGGCAGATGGGATTTGAATCCTGGACCTTTTGGTCCATAGTCCAGTACCTTAACCACTAGGCTACCACAGTCCCACAATCAAAATGCTGTTGTTATCTGGAAATAACTGTTGTGGTTAAGTGCAATAAAACATACTCGTTTTTTATTAGAGACTGCAATTTTCTTGGGTAATTCCGATTTTTTAAACATATGATCGGCCGATTCCAATTTTGACCAATTCAGATCGTCTTTCAGTCTAAGAATTCTAAATCACATCATACAGAAACATTTTTGTTCAACTTTTCTTTTGATGGAAACCTCTTCATTACTACAGAAAGATAGCAAGGGTTGTTGGCCAGTGACTGTCTTGGCACTCGTGTGGCAGTGTTTGTGCAACTGTCGGTACTGGATAAGTTAAATGTGACCAGCACATAATCGGTCATATGAGACTGATCAGCCAATTGCCGGTCATGGCCAATCACACTGAAAACCAGCCAAATCCGGTCATCAGCCAATCGATTGGTACATTTATTCTTTTATTATTTATAAAAAAGACAAGAGTGCATTTATGGACTGTGGTAGCCCAGTGGATAAGGTACTGGACTCTGGACCACAAGGTCCAGGGTTCAAATCCCACCTCTGCCAAGCTACCACTGTTGGGTTCTTGAGCAAGGCCCTTAACCCACAATTGCTTCGATTGTAAGACTGTAATTGTAAGACTGTAATTGTAATTGCAATTGTAAGTCGCTCTGGATAAGGGCGTCTGCTAAATGCTGTAAATGTAAATTTATAGCTTAAATAGGTGTTCACTGAAGTGTGTGTCTGGTTTATTACGTTGTATGAAGTTGCAAAAAAAAAAAAAAAAAAAAAGTCATATTCACATTCTATAATCGGCTACCAGTCACCATGCTCTCTAAATATTGGTATTGACCAAACATTGAGCACCTTTTATAATGTGAGCTATGTGACTCATTCTATATACACACCATCATGCCACTATTACTGTAATTCTCCCCAAGCAGCTGTGGTCATCACCTCACTTCTCCACCCCAGTCTGTGCTGTATAATACTGATCATCGCTTGAGGCTGCTCCATTGCATGGCCTTCCCCTTAAAAGCCTAACAACATTTATATGAGGCAGACTGGTTAACATTTTAAACAAAAACACAAGCTTAAAGTACCCCCATCAAGACCGATTCCAGTTAAACATGGCATCAGCACAAAACTTCAGCAAATTCACTTCAGTGAAATACCGTTTCAAATACCACATAATGTGCCGTTTTGTGTCAGATGCATACAACTTCCTTAATATGGAAGAGATATCATTGGCCATTTAGAAGTGATGTGTTCCTCTCATGACAACTTATTTCCACATTCGCCTGAAACTGAATAGAATAAAGCCATCCCAAAGTGGTCAAGCAAAAAAAACAACAGTACATTCCTTCCTTTTGAAAAATGGATTCATCTGAATGAAAGGAACAACCTCAGGTCAGCACAATCAAACCCTGCGATTACAAATAATCTCGATTATGAGAGTGTATTTTGAATACCACAGCTGTTTGAGCAGTGGTGGGGCTTTTAATCTGCTCAGCAGGCCCACACCCTGCGTGGATGGTCAGCGCTTACTGGTTTGCATAACGAACAAGCTATAAGAGACGGATGAACTACAGAAAGCACAGTACAGTCAGTAACATGAGTGGCGTTGAGATCAGATGCGATTGTCATCCAAGCTGAAACCTGACAGACCGGTAGAACAGGTACCTGGCAGGCTACTCCACCCCCGACACCAACACAGTGCGGTCCGTTCCTTTCAACTTTCAGCGTGTAAACTGAAGTCTCACCGGCCTGCCTGCTTCCTTGCTGCACAGGGACACACCTCATTATAGAACGATTGCTCAATATAGACAACGATGCCACGATCATAATCCTGAACTGTAAATCCAGGCTTATGATACCAAGTTTCATTTTGTCTTGACAAAACAAGCAAATCCTTTCATGTGGCACATCCATATCGACTTCTGGAACAGTCTTACCATGAGCCAATCAATGAAACCGAGTTAAGATGTTTACATTTACAGCATTTAGCAAACACCCTTATCCAGAGCGACTTACAATTGGTACAGTCTTACAATCAAAGCAATTGTGGGTTAAGGGTCTTGCTCAAGGAGCCAACAGTGAGAGGGGTGGGATTTGAACCCTTGATCATCAGGTCCAGAGTCCAGTACCTTAACCACTAGGCTACACAGGTTTACTCATACAGGGGAAGCACTCAACTACCAAACACAGCCATCAGGATGAAAAAGTAAGTCTTTTACAAAAGATAAGAGTTTAACATCCAATTACAGTAGTTACATCCAAGAGGTATGAAAGCAAAGGCTGCTGATTCCCAGGACTCTTATTACCATAGCACGGAACCGCACAACTCACTTCCTATTTAATGTCAAATACCCCACACGTCCAAGCAAATAGTCGTTAACTAGTCAGCTATTTTTCACGACTGACGTAAGTGCAAGGTTTAGCTTGCAAACACATGGACACATGGGTTTGAGGGTTTTGCACATCCTGATCATTTTCACTTTCACAAAGCTTAAATTAAGCCAGACCAAGGCCACAATGCTCAAAACGTAATATGTGCGATACAGGCTCTTTTATGACTTTATTGCTTTTTAGGCATTGCATTAACAACACTGTGATAAGGACCAACTGGCAACGTTGGGTCACATCAAATAGCAAGCATGCTTAAATCCAGCTAAATGAGTTAAAAAGCTAGCTGTAACATTTAGCCGAGCGGCCACGAGCACGAACTGGCTGGACAATTCTACAAATAATTCCATTGAAACTCTCAAACAACAATATAAGGAATAAAACCAACGCCTTGAACCGTATCCTTATTCATTTAGCCATTCCAGCGGCGAGACGGCACCTGTAGCTGTTTAGCTAACTTAGCTAACAGGACGCGAACCTGGAGCTGTGTCCTAAACATAGTAATACTGCACTAAATAGCAAGCAACATTAGTGCACTACCATTCGTGTTTTCTGTAACAGCTTAGTACGTAGCACGCTGGTTGGGACGCGACCTAGAAAACACAGCGGGCCGTATCCAGAACTCACCTGATTCCTGATCCCGGCGATGTTCACTGGTTATGGATGTCGGTCCAGTTTCACAAGGCTCCTTTTCTTCACAAATACCACTGACAAACACAACGACTGGTAGATATGAGGTAAACCGTTACCTCACGATAAAATTCCCAACGGTTTCTCTGACGCTATAGAAAATACAAAGCTTTCCCCAGCTTTCACTAAAGTGCAGTTTCCTAACGCCAACAAGCTAACTGCCTCCAACTCTGGCTCCTCCCTATATATATCTACATCCGGGAAGGTTCAATGGCTACAGCCAGTATTGCATACTACCATGCTACATAGTACGCCGGCGTGCAGAGGCCATAGTGATTGCATACTACATTTGTATACTATTCAGTATGTGTGTATGCCGTTTGGGACGCATCCCGTGTTTGTCCAGCAGAGGGCGTATAGACCAAATCAAGTGTCAAATTAAACAATAGTTATCTCAACCTTTTATCCTAAGGCACCAGTGTGCGAGATAATATTCGAAGGTCTTTATGTAAAGTGCATTATTATTTTCCTCTTGTATTATTGTTACAGTGAGAACAAAACTGCTTGTTTTAATAAGGTATGTTCAATAAAGTAGCCTTTTTTGAAGCACGCAAGTTAATTATTTACTGGTCTGCTTTCTAGGTTACAGCGCACGTGTTATGTACGTACTTATGTTTGGTTTGTAGATTTGAAATTGCAAATGATTTTAAGCGATTTAACTAAAAACGTAAATATGTGACAGAATGAATGAAACGTCTATAAACCGATACTATATTGCATAGTTGTACATCATAGTTGTCTGTTATACAAAGTGTTATTTCTTTCCTAATACTTTAGTACTCACCTGCTAAAAACAGCAACGGCCAGCATACAGTGGTTCTTGAAAGTTTGTGATCCCTACAGAATTGTCTATATTTCTGTGCATTTATGAGCTAAAACCTCATCAGATTTTCGCTCGGTTCAACCCAGCTGAACAAACAAAACTAAGTTATTATACCTGGTCATTAATTACTGAGGAATGTGATCCGATATTACACATCTGTGAGTGGGAACCCATTGGATATTCAGATGTAATTGGAGTCAAGAGTCTTGTAACCCACAGTCAGATAGACTTTGTACAATGTCACAGTGCAAACCAGGCTAAATTAAGCAATTAAATGCTTAGAAGCAATTACATTAAAGAAGCAATTAAATGGCAGCAGGGGCCAGTGCCCGTGACCATAAGCTTGGCTTCCCCTACAGCCCCCAATAAATGAGGAGTGAATTCATTCATTCATTCTCATTTACAGCAGCATTTAGCAGACACCCTTATCCAGAGCGACTTACAATTGGTACAGTCTTACAATCCAAGCAATTCTGGGTTAAGGGTCTTGCTCAAGGACCCAACAGGGGCAGCTTGGCAGAGGTGGGATTTGAACCCTGGACCTTCTGGTCCAGAGTCCAGTACCTTAACCAAGTCAAGCATGGAGCATTGTCTCAAAGCAACTTTACAAGTTTAGATTATCTCCTAATAACTACGTCCAATCCCAAATTGAGCAAGCCTAGGGCGACAGAGGCAAGGAAAAACTCCCTGAGTGTTATAGGAAGAAACCTTGGGAGGACCAAGACTCAAAAAGGGACACAACCTCCTTGGGCGGCGTAGATGATCAATCTAAGAGCGAAACTAAAGTCATGGAGTCAAACCACTAGGCTACCATAGTCCCATTCTCAATGTCCATACATATAGTGTGAACATTAGGTAGAAAGTAAAATGTGCACATTTAGGTAGAAAGTACTTGGCCCCTCCAACATAGCCACTGGCCATCCACAGATATTGTCTGGGAGCTTTATTTTAAATGACATTTTCATTCCTGTAGCCTAAGAAGAACCACTAAAATGAGAAACATTTCTTCAACATATACACTAGGTTCTCTTGCTCTCGACGTGGGATCCAGGGAATTTTATGTAATGATGGAATTGACGATCAACTGCAATGTAAACTATGTCAACTGGTTAATTCTTTCATGTATTCAATTTCTCAAACTTGCTTGATCCAATGCAGGGCCACAGGCACACTCAGACAATTGAGAAACAACTATTGACCTAATCCATATCTTTAGAATGTGGAATGAAATAAAAAGGATTAATATTTTAGAAGTTTATATTATAAATCTATGCTGCAATCATAAGTGCTTTGTGATTTTATAATAGCAAGGGCTTCCTGTTCTGTTTTACTGAGCAGATCCTAAGCATAAAATACATTAAATGTCTAGGTCAACCTTGTAAGTGATAGAGAATAGTTTTCTGAAATGTCACAACATCAAGTAACAAACTGCACACATATGAAAGGCCATTAGAAGAATAGATTAGGCATGTTTTGGAAATGAAAGGGTGAAGGAATGTATTAACATAACCATAAACCTTTATTTAAAAACATATTTTCAAATGTTTTTTCCCTCTTTGTCATTCTGAAACTGAAGAAACAGTACGATCCTATTTGGAATCATCAAGATGGAATGATTTTAATAGATACAAATGAAATCACTTTTGAAACACACTGAGCACTCGAGCGCCATCTGATGGGGTAGTTATGTAAAAGGTGGGGCAGCCATTATATCGCTCCTGTTAAAGAAAAACAAAATAGGACCTTGTCAGTTAAATGTAAGGCATCACATTAAGGAAAATGGCAATCTAAATCTTGTACATTGGGGGCTAAATATCTGTGACCACTAGTGAAAATGCTTGTTTGGATCTTTGTGGAACAGGATTCATGACCAATTGCACCAAATGGGTGCCATTTCCTTCGCCAGGACATTACGTGTACAGATAATTAATATAATTAACTGTAAAAAACATTTAATTATTAAGTAAAGTGTTTTGCACAGTGATGCAATTGCAAAGGTATATAATTTAAAACATTACTAAAAACATCTAGAACACTCAAAAATAACATTTGTAAGCTGTCCCTGGTCTCTAACATTACACTTTACAATGAACTATAATGATTGAGAAATCCATTTCTTTATTCCTGTGTCACTCCATATCCCATCTATGCCTTATATTTTTTCATAAGAAATCCATAATAGTCTACCTTAAAATAAACATTTTAGTCATATGCCCAGGTTCTCTCTCAGTCAGGTAACAGTAGCAGGAGAAACCATGTAAAAACAAAATAAAGTTGCCTGGGATTGACCAATATTCATTATGAATACTTAAATATGCATGTTGTTAGATTCAATGTTGAAAAACTATAGGACATGAAGTATGGAGTGAGATCACTATCTTTAATACTAGCGTGCAAAATCACTTCAAATCGAGCAAAATCAAGAACTGTACGCTTCCAACGCGGCAGCGCGTTTCAGTTCTGTGCGCGTTTCGTAGATAAAAACTGGAAATACATCAGAGGCCAAGGCTTGGTAGATCATTACTGGAACTATCGATTGCAAGCTGTCGCTAAAGGCAATCGGCAGGAAGGAATAATATAGAGAATAATATAAAATGCAGTAGAAGATACTAAATGCATTATTAAAGCTAAAATGAAGGATAGAGACAGTTTTATAATATTGAAAGTAAACTGGGAAATTAAATCAAACGAAGGACCATAACATGACGGCCAGCCAGTTCTCTGCACAGCTTCCAGAAATCGACAGAGCTATACATTATCTCAAATACATTATATCTACTGGGAATGCAGAGTTACTTCAGACATCTTTACATCAGATCACATGTTCACACACTAGGCCTGACAATTGGGAACATCGTTCTAAATTCAATATGAAAACAGGGCTAAATTATAATGTAATACCATCACTGATTTGCTGAATTTAACATACTGGGGAGAAAATAACATAAAATGCTGCAAGGGCAAAGATTTGGGCACCTATTGATTCCCTGTAGTTTGTGTCAAGGAGTTGCCAAGTACTGCCTGACAGGCTGTCCAAATCTGCGTTTCATAAGGAGTGCCCAAACTTTTGATATATGTCATGTAATTTCAGTCTAATTTGATTTCCCTCAAGATGTGAAATGAATCATTGTCTGGCTTGATAATATTTAGGACAATGAAGGATTACGTGTTCTACAATTTCTTGATTATTACAGTATTCACAGTTACCCCCAGTGTGTTTCTTCATTAAAACAAGATTCTGTTTAACCCTGTATGTCCAGATCGCATTCTTGATAATATGCTCTCTTCTTGCTTACTTCAGTTTGTGGTCCTGCACTTTCCAACTTTACATATTATAAAACTGTCTTCCAGTCTGTTCAGTGCCCATGGATTTTGCCATTTATCCTTCATTTTAGCTTCATTTTAGCCAACTGCCTTTAGCGACATCTTGCAATTGATAGTTCCAATAATGATCTACCAAGCCTTGGCCTCTGATGTATTTCCGGTTTTTATCTTCGAAACGCGCACAGAACTGAAACGCGCTGCCGCGTTGGAAGTGTACAGTTCTTGTTCAGTTAAAGGTGATTTTGCACTCTGGGTTTTTGATTTTGCGCTCTCGTATTAAAGATAGTGATCTCACTCCATAATTAAGTTTCAAAAGTTATAACAGGCAAATGGCACCCATTTCGTGGAATCTCTCTCATACTGCAACAGTATAATGACCCTTTGCAACAACAACAAGAAGATCAAGGAGTGCTGACTGTCACGGACATTATTCCACAATTTCCTGATGGAAACCCCATAAAGCATACATGGAAACACACATTCAGTAACATCACAATATGCTCATTGGAATATTGTGAAATCATGCTGGGATAACATGGATTATCATATTTTGCACAAACTTGTGGAGTCCATGCAGTAAAAAAGGGAACATACCAAATACTACAATTCCGAAATATCAAATTTGTTTACATTTACAGCATTTAGCAGACGCCCTTATCCAGAGCGACTTACAATTGATACAGTCTTACAATCCAAGCAATTGTGGGTTAAGGACCTTGCTCAAGGACCCAACAGTGGCAGCTTGGCAGAGGTGGGATTTGAACCCTGGACCTTCTGGTCCATAGTCCATTACCTTATCCACTAGGCCACCACAGTCCACAGTTTAAGATTCAACTCTTCACTCCAATTGTGCTGGTGATTACACCAGTTGCATTATGCACTCTCACTAGTGGTAGTAGTCTCTACTTTGGCCCCCAGTGCTCATATACCTTTATGTGCTGGATAGTTCTCTCAGTGGCCTCAGACTGAAGTAATGTAACTGTACATCCACCAAACCCTCCACCTGTCATCCGACTGCCAAAGACTCCATCAACCTCTAATGCCGCAATCACCAGCTCATCCAGCTCTGGACAGCTCACCTCATAAAGGTCTCTAGACACAGATTATTTCATTTATTGTTGGTAGAATAGTAGAATGTTGTTTTAAATGCACTTGGTCTTGCAGTTGCAAACCATGACAGGTATTTAAAATAACTTACAAAAAGAGCTTCTGGTTCATTCTGACAATATTACTGCTATTTCTCGCACTCTCATAGCTACATTTACAGGTAGGCCCCGATTTACGATGGGAATACGTTTCGACAAATCCATCGTAAGTTGAATTTATTGTAAATCATGGCGACAGCTTTTCCTCACTACATTTCCCAGAGCTCATCAATCCCACCAGGTGACTCCCTACGTCACGCACTGCCTCATCTAGCACAGGACAGTGCAGGATCGAAGTGTGTAGTATATCTTAAACATGCTTAAAACACTTCAATTGAACTACAGTTGGGCAAAATCATTATCATAAAGCATATTTTGTTATAAAGTATTGAATATCTCATGTCAGTTACAAATTCATGCGTGACCACGGCTCATTACTTTCGCCGTGTGACTCTGCACTGCTGAGTTCCTAGTGGGAGAGAGAGAGTGTCGTACTGCATATCGCTTGCCCAAGAAAAATCTAAATTCAAAATTCAGAATGCAGTTTTCAGTGCATTTATGTTTGTTATCAGATTCCAATCATAAAGTCGAAATATCGTAAATCGCCCCATTGTACCCATTTATTGGTATTCTTTAGAAGTCAGATTTTCCTGCATTATGTGATGTTCCTATGCTATACCTGAGGGAATTGTGGCTCTCCACCATTAGCTTTCCAAACTCTTGATAAGCTCCCCTTTTTAGAGCCTCCGCTGCCCTTTCTGTTCGTGCAATCTCTTCTATTACATGACGGGCACGACGATACACCACACTGTCCAAATGGTCTTTGGCATCTGAAAATGGTTGAATATCTTTATCATCATTCATAGCTCAACAGATCAGAAAGCAGAAGAGCACAACAGTGAAATTATAGGCCTCTCTTGAATTATGTCATACTTACTCTCTAGATCATTCAGTGTGGCATCTCTTAGACTGCTTTTGCCCAGAAGTGCTGCTGCCTCTTCACACTGTTTACGTCTTGTTGGATACTCACTTCCTGTCAGTGAATGCCTCACATTGGAATTGGTGATAAGGATGACCAGACCTGGATCAGTCAGAGGTACATGACTTGCGTCCAACGATCTGGGATGTATCATACACAGTCTCTTTACTAAACAAACCATTGAAATACACAGGACAAAATGATGTCTTAATACTGTCTACAGTCTTATCACAAGGTTACTAGTTTGACTGTTACAGAGAACAGCATCTAATCACTAGGGAAATAACCTACCTGCAGTCAATAAGCAGAGCATGGCCCTCCCTGCCTAGAACTGAAATAAACTGGTCCATAATACCACAGGGAACACCAGCATGAGTATGCTCCGCCTGCTGGCATGCCACTGCCTTTGCTACTTTATCACCATCATCTGTTTAAGCAGAAACACACTGATTAGATTAGTTCATTTCCATGCAGCTCTTTCAGAGATTAGAACTGTATGTTTAATGATGTACACTACATGGCCAAAAGAAACTGAGCATCCCATCATGGGCTCACGTTCTGTGAAACTGCATTTTATGAGATCTGGACCACCAGAACACCATATTATATACTGTACTTAGAAACCTATGGGATACCATAGCAGGCACATGGTCGTTCTCTCACACACACACACTCACACACTTATGGAATGAGGAACTTTCTTTTATGTGACAGCGCAACATATTTCCGGTTGGGTTTATGACACAAACAGGTGTTGTAGAAGAGAGGAGGGAACTGTCAGCTTTCAGAAACTATGAGAAGCTCGGGAAAAATCAGCACATTTAACTCAGTAATCTGCAATACAAAGACTGAGTGTGTTTACATGCACTTAATAATCCAATCATAGTCGGATTTCTGCAGTTATCTGATTAATCAAGTCATCATTTACACAGCATACTCCGATCTAGAAATCAGATTAAGAAATCCGAAAGAGAGCTGGATTTTACCCTAGAAATCGGATTACGCATTGCATGTATACAAGTTACCCGATTATGATCAATCTTTTCAGTCTGCGCATGTGCACGAGCCTACCCACACGGTTGCCAGGTCCATGTATTGCTAATGACTTGGCTTTATTTGGCCTCTTTTTCAACTGGCTTTAAGTTGGCTTTAAGTTCAACTGGCCACGGAATTAAAGGCAGCAAAACAGCTATTAAACACTTTGTGGAGACTCTGAAATGCAGTATATATATATACACATATATATATAAAACATACGGAAGCACTGTGTAGTTCTACAATTACAGACTGTAGCCCATCTGTTTCTCTACATACTTTACTCCTTTCTTTAATGGTCAGAACCCCCACAAAACCACCACAGGTCAGGTACTGTTTAGGTGGTGGATCATTCGCAGCACTGCAGTGACACTAATGGTGTTGTGCTGGTATGAATGGATCAAACACAGCAGTGCTACTGGAGTTTTTATCACTGCTGGACTGAAAATAACTAGGAACCAGCATCCTGTGAGCACTGATGAAGGTTTAGAGGATGACTAACACAAACTGTGCAACAACAGATTAGCTACTGTCTCCGACTTTACATCTATGATGAGTTTTTTTTTTTTTAACTCCAGCAGCACTGCTGTATCTGATCCAATTATACCAGCAAACCACACACTAACACACCATAACCACAGTGTTATGGATAACACATATACATAACCGTCAGTGCAGTGCTGAGAATGATCCACCACCTAAATAGTACCTGATCTGTGGTGGTCCTGATCACAAAGAACAAAGTAAATGTAGAGAAACAGCTGGACTACAGTCTACAATCACATAAGTTACAAGCTTGAATGGTCTGCAGAGAGCCTTGACCTCAACCCCCTTTGGATACCTTTTGGACGATCTGGAAAGACAATTGCTAAACTAGTCCATACTGCCCAACAAACGCTTGCAGCCGAATTGGTCTTTTGGTCTACTTTTGGTCATGTAGTGTGTAATGGCTGTTGTGTGCTGTTAAATAGGCACAGAACATCACTTGTTTTTAATAAACCAAATGTTCTTCTTCTCACCTGGAACCAGCTGCTGGAGGAAAGTGTACACTGCCACTTCAAGTGAAGCTGAGCTGGACAGTCCTCCCCCAAGTGGTACATTACTGACTATTACAGCTTTAAATGCAGGCAAGGGTCCAGCTGTGCAATCACATGATCAGTATGCATCATTTCTCTATGCCTCTTCTAGTCTCCTATGTAATTCTACTGAGGATACCTTTACTTTTTATTTCTCAGATTTAATCTGTTAATGACTAAATTTCCAAGTGAGCAAATAATGACATTTTCTCAAATATGAATTCCAACTGATCCATGGTTGACTGATATTGCATTCTTTGAGGTTAGATTGACTACATTTTCACTAAACAGTGCAAGGAAAGCCCAGAAGGATACCTCTGTAGTGTTGCACCACCCCTTTCACATAATTGGCCCAGGCTGGTTGCCCTCTTGTCAGAGGTGCCCCGTCTGTGGGTAGATCAAAGTCCACACTCCTTGGCTCATCTGCAGATTCTGCAATGGTCACCACTGAGCAGCTGTGGCCAGAGGTGCTGCTGCCCACTATAACTGTCCCCATATGCAAAGCCTGTCATTTCGACAAAATATTATACATAATTGAGCTATAATGACACTCAGAAGTAAGTGCTTGTATTACGTTTTCCATACACTCTTTTGTTACACTCATTGTTAGAAAGACCTACCTGCTACTTAAACATAACATATGCGTGAACATTTTAGGTACACAATTACAGGCTGTTACCCATCTGTATGTACAATTTGTCAAAACCCAGTCCATGCTTTAATGGAAAGACACTACTACCCAAAAAAACCTTTGGTTAGTTGTATAGGTATGTGTTTCAAATAAAGTGTCTGGCAGTTAAATGTGCATGCACTAGTAAATCATTTACATATTTGCAACCCAAAAGCAAGGTATATATTCTATAAGCACGTTTATATGTGATTTAAATATCTGTATAATGTAACATACTGTAATGCATGCTACACTGAGATTTCCTTAAATTTATTTTTGCTGAGTACACTGCAAAAAAATCAATCATAAGCAATAATTAACACTGTAATATGTAGTTTAAAATCACCATTGGCAGAACAAATCCTTGATTGTAATCTGTGTGCTCTCCTATTAAATTGACGCGTCCCGGTGCGCAGACCGCCACATTCGGATCTTCACTGAACTTCTCTCGGTAAACGCGACGCGCCTCCGCCGCCAAAACCCCAACATCTTCCACCCGACACTCTCCTGCCATTATGTACCCGTTTTAACTACTGCTGTCAGTTACAGACTCCGATCCAAACAATATTACTAAACTCTCCAAAACGGCAAGAGCCAGAAATAGCAGGTTTAAAAACAACACCCAAACTACATCCACAATTATGAATGAAGGTAATCACGCGCACCAAACTGATCAGAAAGTAATGTACTTCCTTATCTTAGCAGACGGTCTGATTGGTCTAAATAGATCACGTGACATGTCAAAACAAACGACAGGGTCTACATTCCAATGCACTTTGAGCTCGGAAAATTCGCCCCTACTAAAATCTTATTTTCAAATCGGAAACTGTTCAACTCTTCATTAGGCTTTTAATAGAAATTTCAGTGATGAGATAAACGAAGCACAAACACACTATATATATATATATATATATATATATATATATATATATATAACCATATCATTTACAGCATTTAGCAGATGCCCTTATCCAGAGCGACTTACAGTTGGTACAGTCTTACAGTCCAAGCAATTGTGGGTTAAGGGTCTTGTTCAAGGACCCAACAGTGGCAGCTTGGCAGAGGTGGGATTCGAACCCTGGACCTTCTGGTCCTTAGTCCAGTACCTTACCCACTAGGCCACCACAATCTGTCTTGAGCCACCATGAACATGGCTCTGAATTTTCGGCCGCCAATGTGCTGCATCAACAAATTCTGATGTGGGCTAAGTCATCATTAGATATACCCAAAAGTTGTCATGCCTCCTTGTGTCAAACTTATTCAGCTAAATAAACAGCATACATTTTCTAACAGAAACAATATGACAACAATACGGCAAAATCCAAAGTCAACTGTCCATGCTGGTGACAGCTACACCCACCAAACCAGCATTCTTTGAGCCAAACAATGGCTTAACTCACAATTGCCTCAGATTGTAAAATGTAAAACTGTATCAAGTTGCTGTTTGATAAATTGAAATATTTTAAAAGGAAAGAATAGCATGACATACATGAGTAAATATGCTTGTTTGTTTATTGGATTAGAATTCTTCCATTTTCCTCTTCACTTAATTCAGTCACGGAGAGCCAGAGCCTCACCAGTAACAGTCCACAACGCAGGAACCAACTCAAGACAGCCAATCAATCACAGTGCACATGCTCACACTGAGAGACTGTAGACACCAATTGACCTAACATTTCTGGATTGTAAATGGAAACTGAGGTACCTAGAAGAAGCCCAGACAGTGGCAAAACATGCAGAGTCCACAGGCAACTCCACAGTCAAAGCCAGGAATCAAACTAGGGCTCTATGGAGCTGCGACATTGCACCACTTTCTGTTTTACAATAAAGACATACACAGTACAAATTAGCAAACAGACCAGAGGTTCTTTTACAGACCAGCTGATTGTACATGTGCGACACCTTACTGGTTTTTAAACAGCTATATTCTCCTTGCACAGTAATCATCTTCTAGCCCTTCATTAGTGTCAGGATGTTTGCAATGTAGCAGTGACAGTGAGGTTTAATTACTACTGCAATGCTGGCATGTAACTTGCAGTGAGACTAGTTCACCACAAAAAACAGCATCTCGTCACATGGAGTCTGGCCTATGACTTTCGACAAGTGACAGCTGGGCTATAACTGTGTATCTATGAAATGCAATGAAGTACCAGATAAAATGGCAAATGTGTACTGGTTGACAAAATAACCAATAACGCACCCAAATAGAAATGCCGTATTGCTGCCAAACTTAGCATGCACTTATGTGGCAGGCAGATATGTACATGCTTACAGGTGTGGCCTGATTAGACACTGGGTCTTTGCTAGAAGAGGGTGTAAAAGTGCTTCCCCGGCTGCTCTATAAAAAGAGGCTACTTTCGGGTAGTGTATCTCTTGGTGAGAGATTCTTGACTGCTAGATATGCCTCCACAACACAGTCGAGGACATTTTGCCCATTTGACAGACGTTGAGAGGGGGCGCATCATCAGACTGAGAAAAACAGGATGGTTGTTTCCACAAAATGCCTGCTGTCTAGGCCGTTCTGACCTAGCTTTTAGGAGTTGGGAGCAGTGGTTCATTGACTGCATGCGTCCATCGCAAACAGACTCCAGATGGCCCAGACAAACCACCAGCAGAGAGGATTGTTTGATCCACCAAGAAGCACCAGCAGCTCCCACAGTTTTGTTGTCCAACATCCACATACATGTGGCACCTTCACTACACTGTCTCCGCCCGGACCATTTCCAGGCGTTTAGCAGAAATAAATTTGTTGTCATGGTCGTACATGTCCTGCCTTTGACAAGCAGCCACCCTCACCTTTGTGTATAGCTGTGTCATGAACGAGAGAACTAGACTGCTATGAAAGTGACAAACGCATACAACATTCAGTCACACAGTAGTGATAGGAGGGACACCAACAGCTCAGTGATATGTACAGGACATCCTTCGGCCATGTGTTGCCTTTCATGGCAGGGCTTCCGACTGCCATTTTCAGCAGGATAATGCTCGACCTCAAACAGCATGGGTTTTTCAGGAATGTCTATGCCAGATTGCAACAATTCTTTGACCTGCTCGGTCGCCAGATTTAATCACCAATCAAGCATTTCTGGGACCAGCTCAGATGCCAGCTTCAGCAATCTACAAGTGTACAGGACCTACATACCCAGCTGCAACATCTGTGGCAAAAATGTGCCACGTGGTACATATGGAAAACTGTATGCCTCCAATGTCCAACCACATCTCATCTTGCATCCAGTCTAGAGGCGGCATAACTGGGTACTAGAGCTCTAATATTGTAATTACTTACAAATATCATCATTAAATTCACACGTATACAGTTTCATTCACTTCCAAAAGTGAATAAAACTGTATGTGTGAAACTGGTAAGTTATATTTTTTTATAACTTGTACATCAAATGTACATCAGATTTATCTATAATTTAACAATGACTGTATATTTAAGTATATAAGTAATTTTAGTACTGTTTATACTTACTGAAGAACATCCATGTATTAAGTTCAGACTTATCTGTATAATCAGTTCTGTTCCGATTCTTATCTGCCTTTATGCTAAGCCTTATGCTATGATTATGTATTTTTATTTAGTGATGGAGGTTTACTTACTGGGCTAGTGACCAGAAGTTTAAAGGTTCAAGAACAAGCACCAGCAGTCCACCACTGAACTGGAAACTGAAAATTGAGGCAACCCTCAACTTCTTGACTAGACCATAAGCTTGAATCACGTTGGATAAAAACATCCGGCAAATGAAATGTAAAAATTTTTATTAAACAGCTGGTTAGAGTCATGGGAGCTCTGGCGCAAGCACTGAGTAAAGGTTGCTGTTGCACTGCCAGAGGATGATCCCACACCCGGCCTCGAGTCGAGTCTGCATGTGATGCTGTCCATTCTTTAATTTTGCTTCTTCCCCTCTCTATTCAGTTCATTCTTTCTAGTCGAGGGCTCCTTCACTGTTTTTGGAGCTTTGGTAAGCTTTGATTCTTTATCATTTCTCTCCTTAACTGCAGACTCCTTCTCATCCTCTGCCACATCCCCCTTAACCTTACGCAGTTTTTGCTTGTTTTTTGCTGGGGTAGAAAAAGTAAGAGAAGTCTTATTAACTCCAGAGGGAACACTCCCACATCTCCATCAAAGCGGTTCTTGACCACCTGGAGAGATCTGCGTCCAGGACATGTCACAAGCTTCTTCTCCTGAAGGATGAGGACATTGTCAGCCTCCTGACTGGCCTGTTATGGGTAGGAAATGACAAACAACACTTAATGTATACAAAGAAATTCAAGTGTTAACCATTCAGATCCAAATAAAGGTATTTAATGCCTATCTGACCAACAACCAATGGCTTAAGAATTATAATAGGAATAAAATACTGTCTTTTATTTACATGTACAAACACACACATATACACGTTATATCAGATGAAACCAAAATAGAACATTTTGGTAAAAACTCGACTCGTTGTGTTGGAGGAAGAAGAATGCGGAGTTGCATCCCAAGAACAACATACCTACTGTGAAGCATGGGGGTGGAAACATCATGCTTTGGGACTGTTTTTCTGCAAAGGAGACAAGACGACTGATCCGTGTTAAGGGAAGAATGAACGGGGCCATGTATCGTGAGATTTTAAGCCAAAACCTCCTTCCATCAGTGAGAGCGTTGAGGATGAAACATGGCTGGGTCTTCCAGCATGACAATGATCCAAAACACACCGCTCAGGCAACAAAAGAGTGGCTCCGTAAACAGCATTTCAAGGTCCTAAGTGGCCTAGCCAGTCTACAAACCTCAACCCCATAGAGCATTTGTGGAGGGAGTTGAAAGTCTGTGTTGCCCCAAAACATCACTGCTCTAGAGGAGATCTGCATGGAGGAATGGGCCAAAATACCAGCTACAGTGTGTGTTAACCTGATGAAGACTTACAGGAAATGTCTGACCTCTGTCACTGCCAACAAAGGTTATGTTACAAAGTATTGAGTTGAACTTTTGTTATTGACCAAATACTTATTTTCCACCATAATTTACAATTAAATTCTTTAAAAATCCTACAATGTGATTTCCTGGATTTTTTTTCTCATTTTGTCTCTTAGTTGAAGTGTACCTATGATTAAAACTACAGACCTCTCTCATCTTTCTAAAGTTGGAGAACTTGCACAATCAGTGGCTGACTAAATACTTTTTTGCCTCACTATAGAGATTTATTATATATAAGAAAAAAAATTGTATTTTTCTACTATTTTTTTTAAAGTGTTTCAAGATTCATAAATGACACAAATAATAGAATTACTGTATTGTACAGTACAGTCATGTACTAGATGTTTTCATGTTGTGGTTAATAACTAATATTATGGTTTCAAATAAAACACTATCTGCAAAGTATCTAAACTACTATTTAACTATGATCCTGTCTGGTCAATGTCCATGTTTCACAGAACATAATGCACACATTAAACAGCTCGTACCTGTAGTACAGATGCATATGTGCATCTAATGTCATGTACAGAAACTAAACTGTACATGTCCACATATAAACCCTGGTATTTACCATACTAACAATAACATTTTCGGTATAGTATAGATGATATCCAGACCTTTGCTGTGCCAAAAATAGATGCTGTCTGTAATTCTTTGTCATCTTCTTCTTTTCTGGGATGGATGATAAGTGTAATATGACAGCTGCTGTTCGTTGCAAATTTCCTGAATGCCCCAATAATGTTATCTTGCACGGCAAATCTAATACAAGAAAAACAATTAACCACCATCACAAACTGTTCGTAGCCACATACTGCAACTCTACTAATGACTGTCTAATAATCATAGGTAATATACACAGTCTATTCTTATAGCCCTCCACCACAGGGACCTGGATTACATCATGGCAGTGCCTTCAGGCCAGTTTAGGCAGCACATTCAGACAACTTATATACAGCTGTACACCCACACACTGTACCCAGCATTAAATGTAGGTGTATGTAATAAACTGAACATAAAGCACATACCGTATAACAACATACTATGATGCTATACTATACTGCTGTCCCATCCAGGGTACATTTTTCATTTGTGCTGAACCAGAATAAAGTGGGCTTAAACCAGCATGTAAATAAATACAGAAGTGCTTAAAAGCGCGTGTCTCACTTGTCCACAGAGAGGTTCTCCTGCCCCATCATAAACTGCAGGTTGTCGATTATCACATGACCGATATCATAGAGATAAACAGCATGCTGCATGGTATCAAGCACTGTCCTGCAGAGTAAAACAAAAGCTCAGACCAATGTCAAATCACATGTTAACTAATACAAATGTCATTTAATACGGAACTGAAGACACGTTTCTCCTGCAATCATGACTCAGTAAGCAAACCTACATCTACTTTAGTTCTTTACACTTTTAACAGAATGCTCTTGATTATGTAACACCTATGATCCACTTCAGCTTACTTAATATTGTGTTGTCCATGGAAGGTCATGAAGTAGAGTGGAAGATCTTCAAACTTGTCAGCCCAGTAGTCATACTGATCCAGGTTATCTTCCAGTCTCTGCATAGCAAACTGTGTCAGTATGATTTTGGCCAAGCGTGTATTCTTGATCTCAAAGCTTCCCCATAGTGTGTTTACTCCCTGCATACACAGATCAAGAGCATATTCACTGATGAAGGTCGTCTTCCCGCTGCCAGTGGGACCTGAAATGTAAGAAAAGGTTTCACAACCTTATGATAACTGTAACAAATAGATTGATTTGATAAGAAAATACCTACAGATAACAGACTTTGCCATACCTGTAAAAACTGTTAGCTCCCCCTTCCGATGACCCTTTAGGATTCGATTAAGTTCAGGAAACCGAGTCCACTTCACTCCAGCAACCTGCTCTACGTTAGCCAGCTCTCCGTAGACATCTTCCCTAAGCTGCTTAAAGGACACTATGGACTTGTGGGCAGCAGGGATGGACCCTTTAACAACACGTGCAAGGTTCCTACCATGGATGAGTGCCTCATTCGGGCACGGCTGAAGCTCTCCAGGCCGCACAAGAGAACAACGCTTCAATCCCAATTTCCGTGAGAAGATTTTTGAAGCCTCCCAAGAGTTCATATCACCTCCCAGCCACAATGTGACCTTTTTAAACTGCTCCAGGTAGGGAAGGAGGACTGGGGGCAGACAGCTGACCCTCCGTGGCAGGGCCAAACTCGGAAGACCGGTGGCTTGGCTCACTGCCATGCTGTCAATTTCACTTCCTGTAAGTACCACCTCTGTGTCTTTGGGTCCCACCAAAGGAAGGCCAAACAGGTTGTAGTAGGCAGATGATTTGGGAAAACTAGCTTCTGTATAGACTACCTGCCCATCTTCCTTAGTGGCAGCAGATAGCAATTTTATACCACGGAGGCTCGAGTCTCGTCCACTAAACCAAGGAAACACAAGGCTTTTAGTGGGCTTAAAGAATCTCACTGCAAACTTCTTCAGAGTCATGTTGGTCAGCTTGTTCATTTGGAACATAGTCTTGATGAGCTGCAACTCCTCCTCAGGGAGATCAGAAAACGTCACAGAGCTGATCCAAATCCTTTGCACCTCCTTCAGTACCATCTCCTTGTCGTCCTGCTCCTCCTGGCTCTCAGAGTGTCTCAGCAGTACACCTGGGCTGATTGAGGTCTGTCCCTCTTTTTGCATCACCTCCAAGCAGTCCTGCAAATCTTCCCAGCTCCCCTCTACCAAAGTCTCTTTACAGAGAAACTGTCCAGTCATTTTGTCAATGAACATTTTGTAGCTTTCTTTCAAAGCTCCTTCAGAGGTGGTACATGTTTGCTCCCCAAAAATACTAGGAGCATGTAAGCAGCTATACCCATCGTGAAAGGGAATTTCCTTAGAGCGCAGATACTGCTTGATGTCGGTCACTGTGACCGGGTTGGCAGGTACATCTACTGTAGATCTTGTATCTCTTTTCAGCGTTCTGCAAAACACTATAGGCTTTAATCGTTTTTGGAGGTGACAACAATAAGGTGTCCATCCAGGACAGTGCAGCAGTGAGAGGTGCTGCCCCCGGAAACAGGTGATGTATCTCATGGAAGGACGGTGGCAAAGTCCAAGACTACAGCCTGTCTCTTGCCAGAGACAGGCTGCCCTCCTGAGGAAATGTCTAGTCCACATTTACACAATAAACCTGCAACATTAACAGCAGATGAAGTTTTCTTAACGGACATCAACCAATCATATTAATTAATTTGTGCTTACTTAAGTGAATAACTACCTGTGCATCAAGCGAGCCAGTAAGTCCATGCACAACTACAGGAAACTACAATTACGATAGAAAAAACACGTCAATTAAGAAATGTTAGGTCTTTGAATAAACAGACTTTAACTTCACAAACACTGAAACTTTAAACAACGCCTGACTTACAGCACTTGCATGGTTCATTGTGAGTCGCGCGCCAAACATCCATCCATCCACTTCCACCAACACACGCACGCTTCTCGGACTGTTATATTTTTTCCCAATCACATTCCAAAAGTCCCGCCTTCTTTATTAGAATTGTGGCACAGTGGTTTTCATTGTGCACATTCCATTGGGTTAGGCTGCTTGTCAAAATAAAGACTAGCCAATCCTAACGCAGAAGACGGAATTGCTCGGAATACGGGTGGGTAAGGAGAAACGCCCCCTTACGACCTTTTATAACATGCCCTCCAAAATAATTCCGTGTGAAACACAAATTGCGGGAATCCGTTAAAACTGGTTTAAACATGCCTGTTGCGTTACATCTATGTGTGTGGAAATCCTTAATAGTATGTTGGCAATACTGGGTTTTTCATAAATGCATTGATTCAATTAAAACAGATATCCGAACGGACTGGTAACACAGTAGGTAATTCTTATAGGATATCTTTAATTGAACTTGCTTTAATTTGTTGCCTGTATGTATAAAAAATGCGACCCCCAAAACATTATTATGCGTTAGTGCTATTATTCACATAACAATGCTGAGGTCTAATTTCTACCCGGATGACAAGTAGCTCGAACCGCTGCTACGATACTGCGCATGCGCGAGTTCATGTGTCCTTAGGACATTGTTGCTATTATAGCTTAGCTGTAGATTATTAGTTATTTGAAATAAACAAGTCTATGTTCTAGATACCCCCCGAAAGCTGACATGACCGCTCGAGGCACTCCTAGTCGTTTTTTACAGAGCGTGCTTCATAACGGAGTAGGTCGTTATGTTTGTCAGCTGAAGCGCGTGTCGCTCATCTTCTCCAAGAACGCACAGAGTTCATTAGGAGTCAGGTAAGCGATCGCTACAGTGCATGGGTTAGAGTTCAGTTCAGTCCCGTCCACACTGCTTTATTGGCGTGATAAGCAATGGATTTAATTTGAAACAGCGCTGCATCTACACTCACTACGCACTTTATTAGGAATATATGAGAGTCATTCCGCTGAATGGGTGCCATTTGCTTGTTGTACAGTGGTCCTTGAAAGTTTTCTAGATTTCTGCATAAATATGACCTAAAACATCATTAGATTTTCACACAAGTTCTAAAAGTAGATAAAGAGAACCCAGTAAAAGAAATGAGACAAAAATATTATACTTGGTCATTTATTTATTGAAGAAAATGATCCAGTATTACATATTAGTGAGTGGCAAAAGTATGTGAACCTTTGCTTTCAGTATCTGGTGTGACCCCCCTGTGCAGCAATAAACTGCAGCTAAACGTTTTTTTCCTGTAACTGTTGATCAGTCCTGCACACCCGGCTTGGAGGAATTTAAGCCCATCTCCGTAACAGAAACAGCTTCAGCTCTGGGATGATGGTGGGTTTTCTTCACATTAGCTGCTCGCTTCAGGTCCTTCCACAACATTGCGATTGGATTAAGGGTCAGGACTTTGACTTGGCCATTCCAAAACATGAACTTTATTCTTCTTTAAACCATTCTTTGGTAGAACAACTTGTGTGTTTACGGTCGTTGTCTTGCTGCATGACCCATCTTCTCTTGAGATTCAGTTCATGGACAGATGTTCCTGACATTTTCCTTTAGAATTCTCTGATATAATTCAGAATTCATTTGTTCCATCAATGATGGCAACCATGATACTACCACCACCATCACAGATGGGATAAGGTTCTTATGCTAGAATGCAGTGTTTTCCTTTCTCTAAACATAATGCTTTTCTTTTAAACCAAAAAGTTGTATTTTAGTCTCATCCGTCCACAAAACATTCTTCCAGTAGCCTTCTGGCTTGTCCACGTGATCTTTAAGCAAACTGCAGACCAGCAGCAATGTTTCTTTTGGAGAGCAGTGGCTTTCTCCTTGCACCCAACGCCATGCCACACCATTGTTGTTCAGTGTTCTGTCTGATGGTGGACTCATGAACATTGGCCAATGTGAGAGAGGCCTTCAGTTGCTTAGAAGTTTACCTTGGGGTCCTTGTGACCTCACCAACTATTACACGCCTTGCTCTTGGAGTGATCTTTGTTGGTTGACCACTCCTGGGGAGGGTAACAATGGTTTTGAATTTCCTCCATTTGTACACAATCTGTCTGACTGTGGATTGGTGGAGTCCAAACTCTTTAGAGATGGTTTTGTAACCTTTCCAGCCTGATGAGCTTCAAGAAACTCTTTTGCTGAGGTCCTCAGAAAATCTCCTTTGTTCGTGCCATGATACACTTCCACAAACATGTGTTGTGAAGAGCAGACTTTGATAGATCCCTGTTCTTTAAATAAAAAACAGGGTGCCCACTCACACCTGATTGTCATCCCATTGATTGAAAACACCTGACTCTAATTTCACCTTCAAATTAACTGCTAATCCTAGAGGTTCACATACTTTTGCCACTCACTAATATGTAATATTGGATCATTTTCCTCAATAAATAAATGACCAAGTATAATATTTTTGTCTCATTTGTTTAACTGGGTTCTCTTTATCTACTTTTAGGACTTTTAGGTCATATTTATGCAGAAATATAGAAACTTCCAAAGGGTTCACAAACGTCCACTGTAACCCTTAAAAATGACACTTAATTTTCTTTATTTTTTTCAACACTGAACATAACACATAGTTAACTATTCATAATGATTATTCAGTCTTAGGCAACGTTATTTTATTTTTTACATGGTTTCTGTTACTGTTGCTCTTTATATAAGTAACATGACTGAGTTTTCAGCAGAGAATTAGCAAGTACTGTACATAAAATGTAACCACATGGTATCCAAACTAATAGCATTAGGACACTGAGTACATTCTAATGATTTACTATCTAATGTGTATTTTTTTACAACAAACAAATAACATCTAATAAGTTTAGGTCACAGGACATTAAGTTGAGAATGACCTTCTCAGTCATAGTTACAATGTCATCAAAACTACAGGAAAAAATGAGAGAGCTTGCTTTTGGTCTTCCCATGGTCATCAGAAGATCCAGATGATACAACTTCCTATCAAACATGTGACTTATGACATGTTCCATGATTGGTAGAAGTGGAAATACAGTACTGTGCAAAAGTCTGTGCATAGCCTTTGAAGTTGACGTGACTTTGATGTGCATGTCTTTGGAATGTGGGAGGAAACCAGAGTACCCATATACAGAGAACATGCAAAAACCACACAGTGGATTGAACCAGGGATCTCTGGATCTGTGAGCCAACCTGGCTAAACACATTCCACCTGCATAAAATCACGCAGATACATAAAAAGGGGAACAACAGGTGATCTCATTGGTTTTGAACATGGTACGATTGTTGGTGGGCTGATCTGAGGTTTTCTATAAATCCTGATCTCCTGCAATTTTCAGACAACAGTCTTTAGTGTTTCTTCAGAACAAAGGCAATAGAGAAAAAAAATAATACATCCAGTGAATGTCAGTCCTGTGAATGAAGTTTTCTTGTTGATGAAAGAGCTCAGTGGAGATTTCCAAGCAGGTTCGATCTAACAGAAAGGCTAGGGTAAACACTACAAATGTGGTGAGCAGAATCACCTCGGAATGCACAACACGTTGAACCTAGAGGCAGATGTGCTACAACCTGGAGGCCCTACCCAGTATCAGTATAGCATTCTCAGTAAAATGTCTGTTTGTTTATCTCTCTCGACAGGGAGTACATTGAGGATGGTGTCACTGAATTTGCCCAACAGAATCCAGGGATAGTTGTTTACGTCTCTCCCCAGTCATGCAGAATTCCAAAGCTTGTTGCTGAATATTGTAAGTAACCTTTCCTTTTGCTCGCAAACCATCCTGTAGTGCTGTACTGAATCTGTATGGTAGATCCTTAGCTCTTTTCCGACTTTGTATAAACATACCCTCAAGGTCAAAGTTGGGACGTTGTGTAAAACATAAATAAAAACAGAATACGATGATTTGCAGATCCTTTTCAACCTATATTCAGTTGAATACACTACAAAGACAAGATATTTAATGTTCAAACGGATAAACTTTTGTATTGATTTTTGCAAATATTCACTCGTTTTGCATTTCATGCCTGCAACAGGTTCCAAATCAGCTGGGACAGGAGCATGTTTACCACTGTGTTACATCACCTTTCCTTTTAACAACACTCAATACGCGTTTGGGAACTGAGGACACTGATGTTTGAAGCTTTGTAGGTGGAATTCTTTCCCCTTCTTGCTTGATGTACTTCAGTTGCTCAACAGTCCGGGGTCTCCATTGTCGCATTTTGTGCTTTATAATGCGCCACACATTTTCAATGGGAGACCGGTCTGGACTGCAGGCAGGCCAGTCTAGTACCCACTCTTTTACTACGAAGCCACAATGTTGTAACACGTGCAGAATGTGGCTTGGCTTTGTCTTGCTGAAATGAGCAGGAAAGAGACGTTGCTTGGATGACAGCATATGTTGCTCCAAAACCTGCATGTACCTTTCAGCATTAATGGTGCCTTCACAGATGTGCAAGTTACCCATGACATGGGCACTAACACACCCCCATACCATCAGAGATGCTGAACTTAGCGCTGAAAACAATCCAGACAGTCCTTTTCCTCTTTGGCCCGGAGGTTACGACGTCCATGATTTCCAAAAACAATGTGAAATATGGACTCGTCAGACCACAGGACACTTTCCACTTTGCCTCAGTCCATCTCAGATGAGCTCGGGCCCAGAGAAGCTGGTGGTGTTTCTGGGTGTTGTTGATACATGGCTTTCGCTTTGCCTGGTAGAGTTTTAACTTGCACTTGTAGATGGAGCAACGAACTGTGTTCACTGACGGTGGTTTTCTGAACTGTTGCTGAGCCCATGTGGTAATATCTGTTACAGAATGATGTCGGTTTTAATGCAGTGCCGCCTGAGGGATCGAAGGTCACGGGCATTCAATGTTGGTTTTCGGCCTTGCTGCTTACTTTCTCCAGATTCTCTGAATCTTTGGTGATATTATTATATTGTTATATTATATTAGTAGATGATGAAGTCCCTAAATTCCTTGCAACTGCATGTTGAGAAACGTTGTTCTTCAGCTGTTGGACTATTTGCTCATGCAGTTGTTCACAAAGTGGTTGAACCTCAGCCCATCCTTGCTTGTGAAGGACTGAGCCTTTCAGGGATGCTCCCTTTATACCCAGTCTTGACACTCACCTGTGGAATGTTCCAAACAGGTGGTTTTTGGGCATTCCTCAACTTTCCCAATCTTTTGTTGCCCCTGTGCCAACTGATTTGGAACATGTTGCAGGCATCAAATTCAAAATGAGTGAATGTTTGCAACAAAACAAAGTTTATCTGTTTGAACATTAAATATCTTGTCTTTGTAGTGTATTCAATTGAATATGGTTTGAAAAGGATTTGCAAATCATCGTATTCTGTTTTTATTTATGTTTTACACAAAGTCCCAACTTCATTGGAATTGGGGTTGTACATTTCAGAAATATAGTTTGTAAAATATTTCTTTTTTTTGTTCACACAGTAAATGGTAATGTAAAGGAAGAACTTCTCACCAGTAAAACATCGCAGCAGGTTGCAGAGATGGTTACAAAAATGGCCAACCAGTCTGGCCTGGACATTATCCGTATTCGAAAGCCCTTCCATACAAACAGCCCAAGTATCCAAGGCATGTGGCATCCCTTCACCAACCGGCCACCCAGAACAGAACCTGTTGGTCCACAGGCCAAATGAGGACTATTAGTTTGTATTTATAAGAAATGATTGTTTTGCCAAATTGTTTTGAACTGCAAAATAAACATTAACCCCATGGTTTCTATATCAAGAGGTTTTTTTTTCCAGTGTGTTGGGGAGGACATTTTTCTTGCAAACAGTGAATTCTGTTCATTCATATTCGTATAGTATAATTAATTGACTTCACAATCTGCCTGTTGTTGGTCTTGAACTGTAGTAACCAGTGATGTGGAATAAAATTGTGAAATTAAGTATGTGTATTTCATTTGCACATCTAAATAGGATAAAACAGATCAGTGTGTCCCAGTATCAGCTGTGTGTAGGTGATCGGCCCCTTTCCCCTCAGACACAACCAACTGTGCCTGCATTTGACAGAAGGCACCACAATGGTGCTGGTGGTAATTTTCTGCATTAACAATACATGCCACAGAAACTCATTTGAGTTAAAGGCTGGACTGTGTTTTTTAGAGCAGTCCAAAACATTAATGTTCTGTTGTATAATCCTCTCTGTTGTATCTGTGCCTGTGTGTTTTGGGGCACTGTCAAGTTCCATCACTCAACTTGATTTAGTTTTAAGAGATAGAACATTACATTGATCTACCCTGATATTTTCGTAGTACAATTTTGAATTCATAGTTCCCGGGACAACTCCAGAGGGCAGGGTTCAGGGCGTGGTCGCTGCTTGGGTGGAGATTGCATCTTTTCTCCATGTCAGCATGGGATTCCAATGGACTGGCACCCTGTCTAGGGTTGGTTCTTAGAGGTTATGGAAAGGGAGAAGAAAGTGAGTAGATCCCTCAGCTGTGAACTGTCTGGATCTTTGAAGCAGAAGAGTCTCAAACCATGATGGTTCCTTGGCCATGTTTCACAATTGAGATAAGGTTTTGTTGTTTCTGTGCGGTACCTTCATTCCTCCAAACATAGCTTTCTGCGTTCATCTGATGAACTTGTTTTATCGATCTTCAAAACAGCTGGAGCTAAAACATGAAAGAACAGTAAGTAATCTCAAATCTCTTCTTCCAAACAGATATGGTAGAAAGTTTTATGAGGTCCTGGGTTCGATCCCAGGTGCAGTGGTCTGGGTCCTTTCTGTGTATAGTCTGCTGTCCCTGTGGGTATACTTCAGGTGCTCTGGTTTCCTTCCACAGTCCATAGACATGCATTAGGTAAATTAGTTACGCTAAATTGGTCCTGATCTAAGTGTGTGTGTATGTATACCGTATTTTCCGGACCATAAAGCGCACCGGGTTATAAGGCGCAATATCAACGATCGGCTGCTAACGGATCTATTTTCATACATAAAGCGCACCGGGTTATAAGACAATGATGAAATGAAACAAAACTCTTAAGTTCCCTCAGAAGCTCAGTTTTTGGTCTTTACCTGGCGCAGGGCGTCTTCTTGCTTCCTCCACTTCCGTACCATTGATTCGTTAATGTTGAATTCTCTCGCAGCTGCTCTATGACCATGTTGTACTGTGTGACTGATAGCGTTGAGTTTGAAATCCGCTTCGAAAATGAATGAATGAATGCACGTACCCTAATGCTGAAGCACATACCGTATTACTCCGTGATGCTCATGACTACGCTGCCGTAAGCTCCGTAACTTACCAAGGCCGTGCTAAAACATTTTGACAGATTTATGAGCGCCGTGTAGCATCTACAATCGGTTCTAGGTCAGAAAGCATAACCAGAATTAATTCATACATTAGACGCACCGCATTTAAAGGTGCACTGTCGATTTTTGAGAAAGTTAAAGGATTTTAAGTGCGCCTTATGGTCCAAAAACTACGGTATACATGTATAATATGTATTATTTATTTAATTACTATATGCTTAATTTTATGAACTGTTATCAGGGAGTGTGGCTGAAATTACAGCAGTCACTAATAAGACAACATGTCTCCGTAGTTTGTTTAAATAGTATACATGTAAAAAAAAATACCATGCAGAGAGAGTCGAATCATTTCATTGTGAGCCTTCTGGTGGTTTATGAGTTAATACATCATAACTATTACAGCTAGATTAGCGCACTGCACTCCACTCACTTTATCCTTGCTCAGTGAACACTGGCTTGACCTATTCTGTGGATTACTGATGTTTCTAAATGTAGCTCTGTTGCTAGGCAATGGCTACATTATGGGATATGTAATTGGCCTGATTCACTTCTTAAGAAGATAGACTAAGCACATGCTAAAATGCCACAAAATGGTTTGGCATTTATTTCTTAGTCTTTTTTAAAGGGAGTATTTATCATAAGCATCTATTTCCTTTTTCACTTTAAGAAATGGAGTTAAACAAAATCCAAGTGTCATGTGTGTATAAGGCATTCAGAAGTTTATGCTGAAACTAATGCTGTCAAAAGATGTTTAATCATAAATAATAAAATAAATGCATGCTTATAATTGACAATACTAAGAAATAGTTGTTCCATGTAAATAGCACTACATAGTCATATTAGTGAGCTATAGCTTCAAGTAATTGCATATATTTCTAATAATACAATAACATTATTTTCATCATGTCTTGTTTATTGACACTTGTGTGACAGAGGGCTGGCGGCGTTAAATGTTAAAAAACAGTGCTTACAAGGATATTTTTACTGTGAAATACTCATGTTATTAGGTACTTTAGTCAGAAACATGGCGATGCAGCAGAAATGTGATTAATAGCATTAAACTACAACCCCAAATCAGAAAAAGTTGGGACCGAATAGTGTTCCTTTGGCTTTTATTTCATTGCAGGCTGTATGAACCCAAGATATTTCAGTTTTTTATGGTCAACTACATTTTATTTGTTAATAAACATCCATTCCTGCATTTCAGGCCTGCAGCACACTACAAAAACATTGGGACAGGGACAGTTTAGGGCTAATAATGAGGTGAAAAAAAACTACATAATGATGTGATTTCAAACAGGTGATGTCAACAGGTGATTATAATCATGATTTAGTACAAAAGCAGTATCCACGAAAGGCTGAGTCTTTGAGGAGTAAAGATGGGCAGAGGATCTCCAGTTTGTCAACAAATGTGTAAAAAAATTATTGAAATGTCTAAAAAATAATGTTCCTCAAAGAAAGACTGGAAGGGATTTATGTATTTCAGTCTTAAGGTTTTCTGATTTGACTTGTGTTGCATTGTCTTGCTGAGAAATGCATGGACGTCCCTGGAAAAGATGTCGTCTTGAAGGCAGCTTACGTTGCTTTAAAATCTCTTTTCTGCATTAATGTTGCCATCACAGAAGTTTAAATGACCTTTGCCAAGGACACTGACCCAACCCCATACCATAACAGAGCCTGGTTTTTTGGACTTGTTGCTAATAACAGTCTGGATGGTCCTTTTCATTTCTGGCCCAGAGCACCTAGCATACATTTCTTCCAAAAAAGAGCTGGAATACTGATTGGCCTGACCACATTACACATTTCCACTGTGTGATGGTCCATCCCAGATGCGTCCGAGCCCAGAGAAATCAATGCCACTTCTGGACATGGTTAACATGAGGTTTTTGCACAGTAACGCTTTAAGTGGCATTTGTGAATGTAACTCTGTATTGTAGTGCTTGATAAAGGTTTGTAAAGTAATCCCTTATCCATGTGGTTCTATCAGCTGTTTATGAATGGCGGTTCTTGATGCAGTGCCGTCTGAGGGATCTTAGATCACAGACCTTCAGTTTAGGCTTGTGCCCTTGCCCGTTACACACTGAAATTCCTCCAGATTCCTTTAGTCGTTGAATGATATTATGCACTGTAGCAGAGAGAAATATGGAAAATATGGTACATTGTTGTTAAACATTTCAGTATTTATGTGTCATTCTGCCAAATGGGTGCCGTTTGCTTGTTGTAACACTTAAATATTACACTTCATTTTATATAGTTTTTCAAAAATGAACCTAAAAACAAACATATTTAACTATTCCCACATGTAGTCAAAAGTATTAAAACGTAAACCCGCACGTGGCTAAAAGTACTGGGACACAACCCACTTTCTTTCTATTTGCCACATTCAAGCACTGCTATAGTTCCTTCAAGAAATGTTTAATTTCCATATTTCAGTATTCAATTTGTTGTTGATTGACAAAGCAGTCAAACATGTTGTGCTCCATAAACCTCTTAGGAAAAATTCTGAATTCCATCAACAGCCACAGCATGTAGGGCTTTCTCAGAACTTGGACACACTAAATAAATATGGAAAAAAACTCATTTTCTATTTCTGGAGTAAAATATAAGCACGTGTCCTACTGTGTACAAAATAGATGCAATAAGAACTTTTTAAGTATGTGTACATCTATGTGCAATGTTGCTGAAGTTGTGGTTTGAGGTTGAGACAGTAAACTGAGAATGTAGCTCAATTTAACAATGATAAACTGTGTGCAATGGAATGAATGTAATCAGTGAAAAATGTACAAATCTCCACCCTTTCACAGGCAGATGTACTTCCATTTCCATTCCAAATTTGACACCATTGCAATTATATTCTGTATGTAAACAGTTTATTTACATGAGAAAAGAGTTGAGAGAGAGAGAGAGAAAATCCAGGCACCTTTTATTTACAAATACACATTGTACAGCCTCAATGTACAGCATTTCCCAGCTTTCTGTTTGGTGTTTAATACAGATTTCTGACAAAAAGAAACAGCACTCTTCAAGACAACTGGTTTGTAAATAAGTTCCTGTGCCCATTATTTGTCGTGGAATAACCTTACAACATATCACAACCAAGAAAAAAGATTGGCATGCTCTTAATACAAGAGTGGGCAGCATTCGGTGCCATGGAGATGCCATCCAATTGTTCAGGTGCAGGCTTCTGAGTCAGTCCCCATCATTTGATGAAGTCCAGAGACTCAAACCCCCTGGTGATCCGTAAATGACACAACGAAGACCCAGAACAGGAAAAGGAGGCCAAGCAAAACTCTTATTCAATATATTCCAGGACGGAACCCGGATTCCGGTCCCTATTAGGGAGAGCGTCTTTATGCCCCCAGAAAGGAGGCATCAGTATGCTACTCAGTGACCAGAGGACCTACTCAGTTTCAAAGTAGCATCCCGTTATTTTGTTCCAGGGTTTCATTTGTCAGGTGGTACGAATTTTTAATTAAACGTTTAACACAGCCCTTGCTGGGAACAAACAGTACGTCAAACATAACATATGGAAACTTTTATGAGTACAATTTATAAAACTGATGTTCATGCCCAATGGAATGATCTCTGCGAGGGTCTGGGCATCTTTCCAGAGATTCTCTAGATCACCCTAATGCAACTGAATTGTTACTTGTGGATGACATGTAGCAGAAATAAGTCATATTTAGGTCTTTTTCTTTGCAAACATTGTCAGTATTTCAACGTAAGTCAACAACATGTTGAAAGTTGATCAGAGGTTGACTAATTGAGTGTGTAAAATAATGCGAAATAACATTCATTTAAAGTTTCATCTTCACAATGGATAGAAAATTGCTGTCTTTCTTGATGGTGACCATTTGCTTGGTAGTATTAAATCCCTTATCCATCATCATGGAGGAATCATCATTCTGTTTGGTCATTGATGTTTTAGGCCTGGCTAGCTAGTGGTCCTGTAGCTACGGTGAAGATGGATGCCACTTGATGGATTGGCCAGGATATTTTAGAAGAGATGGTTTGCTCCAGCCAGGCCTTTGGTAGTTGGCAATGAATAGATGTTTCTGCAAGACATGACATCAGACACAGTCAATATAAATCAACACAGCTATGGGTGATGGAACACAAAATCCAATGGGATCCAAATACCTTCCTATTTATAATAAGTTGGTAAAGTGGTCTAACTTAAAGTGTAATCATACTTATTTCAAGTGGCATCTTCACAAGATTCAGTTGCTCTCCATGGACAGGAACCTCCTCGGTGGTGACCATTTATTAAATGGCATATCCTTGATGTTGCAGGGCTGGTTGTTACTAGTGGTGTTTTGGATGCCACTTGATGGAGTTCGCCATTTTGCCAGGATAATTTTTTTGAGATGGGTTGCTTCTGCCAGGCCGGTGGAATTTGGCAGTAGCTAGATCTTTCTACGACAGAATCCATTGACACACAAAATTAAAATGGACACAGCAACACAGATCCAATGAGATCCAAAGACCATCCTAATTTTAAGAAATCTTATGTAATGTAAAATTGTCAAACTTCTAATACACTCACCAACCCATCTCTCAACCCCGCTTTTCCTGCAGAACGAAAAACAGATATAATGAAATGAATTAATCGTTAAAGAGTGCAATTATTATTACCTAGAGTAAATAATCAGTCTCTGCTACACAATACTTGTGTAGTACAATCCATGTGTTCTAGGCTATGCACTCTCTTAGTTTATTCTAATTAGGATCTTCTCTGGATAACCTGAACTTATTCCTGAAACCCGAACCACTGGTGGTCCAGGATTTCAGAGAGGTTCGGCCGGTTGTCAGGCTCTTTTGCAAGGCAGCTCCTGATCAGATGGCAACAGGCTGTGTGTGCAGTGATGTAATCGGTAAATACAGAGATGTTGTCACAATCTGAAGCATCGTTTATTTTGTCTGTTTAATAAGTTCTGCATTTTCTTACCTGCAGACAGGTCTGCAAAATGCAGGTCTCCCTTGAGAATCTGGCCTTTGGTCTTGAATGGCAGATCACAACAAAGTATGACATACAGTAGAACGCCCAGACCCCAGATAGTTGCAGGACCCCCATAGTACTGATGGTAAATGATCAACTCTGGTGGAATGTTGATCCAGGTGCCTGAGTGAAAGAGAGAAGAATCAGCAACAGCACCAAAACGCTTCAATCTGCTCCTGTAACTACTAATCCCTCTGATAGAATTACCATCAAATTGTATGGATGTGTGGGGTGGTCTGGAGCAAGTCACCGCAGCCGAAATCGATGAGCTTGATCTTTAAGTCTTCTGGATTGATGACGATGTTATCTGTTTTGATATCACTATGGAAAACACCCCATGCACTGCAGTGACACACCGCCAGAACCACCTGCTCCATGATGATTTGGGCTATGTCTTCAGACAATGGCCAGTCTTCGATGTAAGTGGTGAGGTCCACACATGAGCTGGGCTTCTCCAGGACCAGTATGTAATATTTTGGGTGATCATACCATTCTAGCAGCTTGATAATGTTCTCAGAGCGAGGCGACCGGGAGACCATTACCATCAAGGCAACCTCAGATGGACGAGGTTCTGCCTCACCAGGCTAAGGTTCAAACAGACATGGACAGCTTGGTTATAGCTGGTCTATAAACTGGGTACTCCGGTTTCCTCCCCCAGTCCAACGACATGTATTCGGTTAACTGATTACTCTGTGTATACTGTATATATATGACTAGCTTGGAAGTGACCTTGTGTATCGATATAATCTTGTGTCTGTCATTAAAATTGCCACTGATGCTGATAGCGATGTCAAATAAACCAAATAAATAACCATCTATAGACTACAGTGATAAGTACTTATAATGTGACATCCCATTACACTTTAGCAATAGCAGCATGTGACAGCTTCAACGGGATCCCAAGTTGCACTTCTACAGTCTGAAGAAGCTTGATCAGGAATGGACTTTTTGGAAGGGTAACAGCCAAAAAAACACTTTTTTTTAAGAGAACGGGGTGAAAAAGCTAAGGTATGCTAAAGCTCACAAAGATTAGAATTTGAAATTTGGAAAGAAAAGACTGAAATTTTTGGGTCCAATCATCAATAATATGTTATATATGGACGTTATATCATTACTAAAACAACAAATCTAATGGTAGTGTAAGACTTGAGCACGGAAGTATAACTGAATTATTTGTTTACTTATGAATAAAACTAAACAGTTCCACAGTAAGACCCCCCTCACTATCACGGTATCAATACCAGTGTCACACAGTATCATTGTTTCAATACAGCTATCTTTCAATACCACTGTTTTAATACCGATGTTTCAATACCATTGTCACTCAGAATCAGTGGACTAAATTGGATATTGGCCTAAATAATGGTGATATGCATATTCTCTATGTTATTATGTTCAATTTTTTATTTATATATAATATCATCTTATATTCTATAGTTTTATATTCTCTGTTGTATTCTACTCCATAATTTTGTATTCGCTTTAATTTATCATTGTCTATAAATTATTACATTTTATTTTATTTATTACATTTTCTTCTATATTTTCTGTCTTTTAATTTTTATATTTAGCTTCTGTTTATTTAAATTATTACTATAAACTTATTAATTAGGTAACTTAGTTTAATCCTTGCTTTTAACATCTAGGCTTGTTTCCACTTTTGAGTGGACCTCCCAAGGTTTGTTCCTCATAGCTTTTAGGGAGTTTTTCCTAGCCACTGTCGCCCCAGCCTCGCTCAGTTAGGACTGTGGGGGTAGATAATCGTAAACCTGCTTTGAGAAAATGCTCTGTTGTAAAAAACTCTATAGACCCCTATCACTCAACACCATGGTTTCAACAATTGATAATACTGGTTTTTAGTTTTGGTTGTGCCTTATCTATTCTGTTACAGTAATAATAATTACTAGATCTCCATCTCCTGAAGGAACTACAGCAGTGCTTGAAACAAGTAATTTTTGCCTTGCGTTTGTTTGGTTATGTGTGTGTGTGGCATGTCTATATGTGTGTCGTGAATGTGTGTGTCTTGTGTCGTGTGTGTGGTGTTTGTGATATGTGCTCTGTGTGTGTGTCATGTGCATTATATGTGGGTTTGGAGTGGGTGTGTGGAGTGTGTTGTATATATGTGGTGTGTGTCGTGGGTGGGTGGCTGGGTGGTGTGGTGTGTGGAATGTGTGTAGCGTGTGTTGTGTTTCTGTGTCGTGTGTGTGAGTTGTGCTTGTATGTGTATGGAGCAGAAGATGTACCAACCACTGAGGCCACTGAGTCTCCGAGTGCTCTGTGGTGACATCATCGATTTCAGGTTAAATAAAAATTTGGTCCATTGAAATTTGAATCGGAACATTCCGTCATTTTCATTTTTTGACTGAAATCTAATAAAAGCTATAAATCGGGTCACCTCCAACTATAGCACACCACACAGCATGATTATGTACAGAACCGTGATTGAACCGTGTCTGTACGTTAAGCTGTTCGGGCTGTATTAATCACAGAAATGTGTGGAAGAAGAAGGACCGCTAATAACAACTAGATCTGAATTTCCTGAAGGAACTACAACAGTGCTTGAAATGTGACAGTACTTTTGGCTACATGCAGGTGTGTGTCCGAATACTTTTGGCCACCTGTGGGATTGTCCGAATAAATTTGGCTGCCTGCAGTTGCGTGTACCAAGACTTTTGGGCGCCACACCACCACATCGGTGTCACTGCAGTGCTGAGAATGATCCACCACCCACATAGTACCTGATCTGTGGTGGTCCTGACCATTGAAGAACAAGGTGAAGGTAGACTACCAAAGTATATAGAGAAACAGATGGACTACATACTGTAATTACATAACTACAAAGTGTTCCTATATGGTAAACAGTATCTGATATACTGGACAGTGAGTGTAGAAACAAAGGGTGGTCGTAATATCGTGATAGGACTGTGTATATACGTGTGTATATAATGTCCTGAGGATGGAAATGGCACCGATTTGGTGGAATGGCTCCTATGCTTGTTTTGTGCTTCAGCACTCCTTGTCCTAGACATTTGTACTGACTAAGTAACACTTACAGTTGACTGAGTCAACCTGAGTGCTATGTTGAAGGTCACTGAGCTCTTTAGCATGCAGCTCCTGTGGCTCTGCTGTAAGAGCCAGCTTCTGGAGACGCAGTTCAATATCCCAGGTTTGAATCTCAGGTGGGGACTGCAACAAACAGACTGGGTGGTGCAATGGACTGTCACCCTCTCCAAGGTGTGCCTGTGCCCACTGAATTCCAGGTTAGACTCCAGGCACTTCCCTGCAACCCTGACCAGGATAAGGAGGGGTACACCAGAATGTGAGGAGTCTGACCAGTGGTTTTGCCAGTATATTTATGGAGACTGTCTTCCTACAGAAGTTATTTTATTTTTCGTTTTGTCACCTATTTTCCTGGTGGGGGGTGGAGGGTGGTTTGGGGGTCTGACACTCACTGGGCACAGTCTTGTATGGGGCACCAGTCCATTGCATGGTATGGCAGATGAGCTGCTGCAGTGTCTGTGTGACTCAAAACCCTGGGACTTGAACCCAGTCTCTGAGTTGGTGGGCTAATGAATTGCCACTGAAGTGATAAAGATGGAAAGTGCTTCAGCAAACCAGACGTCCCGTTTTTCCTGGGACAGTCCCATATTTCAACCAATGTCACGGTGTCCCGACTTATTTTTTAAAATCTGTACATTTGACAAAATATATGTACATGGCAAATTTATACTTAAATTAACATTAGGAGAACATTTCCCCCAAAACGCTGTGTTCAAAAGGAACACACCAATTATTTCAAAAGTTAGCCTACTGTACTGCTGAGATGGACAAATGAACAAGTTTTAAGAAAAGCTTCAAAAGAATCACTGCATTCGAAACCAAGTACCTCCATACTGAACAGTGGTGGCTGCTGGTCTTTCAAACAGGGGAAGCTCATTGTCGGCTTACATCATAAAATTTGTCAATTTATTTATACATAAATTCGTAAAACCCGCTGTTCCTTTTCAAGAAAACTGGCCTGTGACCCTATCATACAAAGAAGGCATATATTAGCATTGTGTGCCATCGTGTGCAATTGGTAGGTGGCTAGTTCACTACGACCTCCCAGGAAAAAAACGTATTGTGAAATTTCACAGAAGAACCAAATTGAAGTGGCCAAATTACCACCAAAATTCATAGTACAACTGTGAAATAATTCATGGTCAGTTCATAGTCCACCAAGTTTAAAGTTGTACTATGAAATTTCACAGTATAACCATGAAGTGGCCAAATTGGCCTTTCGACTGATCCTCCAATCATCATGTGAAAGCTCAGTGTCCAGACCAGCCGAGACCCTCCCACAGCTCCATTCACTCCCAGAGACGCTGAGCGTCCGGGGGCAGGACAAAACCGTGGCATTTATCCAATGACCGTCGACTTTCCAGAAAATGAAAAAAACTGTTCCATGCGGTCTCATGGAAGTGAATGGACGCTCAGCTTCTACGGACAAATGCATTGACCATAAACTGTATAAGAAAATGATTTCGTGAAATCTATGGCATTGACGCTTCGGGAATGTATGAGAACCTGTTAATGCAGAGCGGGCCCGTATAGGGCGCTTCTGGAAAATCTTCAGTAAATAGTTTTAATAACTTAAAACATTCTTAATACACAATCCAAAACACAAACTCAAAAGATTTAATACTATTATGACTACCTGCATACCGATTTTCAACCGTCTACATGCAGCCATTCGCCCGAAATCACGTACCAAACACAGCTGTCCGCCATCTTGTTTGCGCAAAACATACAACTATTTTGCATTTTAAAACATACTTAGGATGTAAAACAACTTTTTATTTTATCATAGAAAATTCACTTACCGTCTAAACAAGTCCATGATACCGTTACATTGCCGATAAAACGTCAGTAAAGTCCTTTTTTGCATGGTTATGTGGGTGCGTAAAATCCATTCGCTCAAACGCAAGCTCTTCTTTGGACGTTTCACATTGGACATTACACAAAACACATTTTCCCTTGAACGAGGCTGCTTTATGTTCCCTTGTTCCCTCTTCTCAGTCTTTTCCTGGGTCATTAGTTATTCAAGAGCCTGTAGCGGTATTGGCGCGCACACGACCCACCTTCCTCAGCAGGTGGCCTATGGCTAGACATATATGCAAATCTCTGGGTCTGTGTGCGCGCTGATGACAGAGCTGTGCTCCAATGGACAGCTAAGAGCCTACGGCTCACTTAGAGACCGGCCCCAGCTCGCTCACACACACACAGCGCGAGGGGGAGGGGTGTTGTAATGTAAATCCCCTCTCTCTATGCGTCCTGCACAATGGGGAGAGGCCTTTTCCTGCTGGATTTCTTTAGTTAAAAACCAAATAACACTGAATTGTGACTAATATTTGTTTGTTCTATTACAGAAAGACATTAAAAACTTGCAACCACTGATCTTTATAGTGACAGGCTTCTTTTTATTTGTCTTTTTTAGAGGCTGTGGCAAAATTTTGAGACGAATGATGACCCTTGATAAAAACCTGTGTAACTCTTGAACACTTTGTTGTATCTGTTCCAAATTTTTGGATTTAGCTTCACAAAGTCCCTGCTGAAACAGAAAAATGTGCAGCATGGAAAATGTTTCAATCACCAGCATCCACACACAAATTATAATCTCAAAAAAATTAAAGGCGTTTTTTGATTTTCGCCATTTTTTTTTTGCATTTAATCTTCCCAAATGTAACCCTAAATGATGAAAATAGAAGACTGGAGGTGAATAAATATGTTTTGGCCCAAGTGTTTTACTTCAATTTGAGCCCTGAATGATCATTGTGCTATATGTAAAACCTAAAATAACCAGTGTTTTAAATTTGATAGTGGGTCGTTAAAATTTCTGCAGCAATGAGTTAACAACATCGATTCAAGTCAAGTCAAGTCAGATCTATTTATATAGCACTTTTTACAATGGAGCATTGTCTCAAAGCAACTTTACAAGTTTAGATTATCTCCCTAATAACTACGTCCAATCCCAAATTGAGCAAGCCTAGGGCGACAGTGGCAAGGGAAAAACTCCCTAGTTCTAGGAAGAAAACCTTGGGAGGACCAAGACTCAAAAAGGGACCCAACCTCCTTGGGCGGCGTAGATGATAAATCTAAGAGCGAAACTAAAGTCATGGAGTCAAAGTTCGAATAGAGAATGTGAAATATGCACATCGATTCAGTTTTTCTTCTTCTTCTTCTTCTTTCGGCTTCTCCCTTTATCAGGGGTCACCACAGCGAGTTAAACGTTTCCACCTCACCCTGTCCTCCACATCCTCTACTGTCACCCCAACTCCCTGCATATCTTCATTCACACCACAACCAAATAACTCCTCTTTGGTCTTTCCTCTCCGTCTCTTGCCTGGCAGCTCCATCTCCAAACATCCTCCTACCAATATATCCACTATCCCTCCTCTGCACATGTCCAAACCATCTTAATCTTCCCTCTCGAATTTTGTCTCCCAATTTTCAATTTTCAACAACATCGATTCAGTCGATTTGTGATAATTAGCTGATTCTGAATGAACTCGTCTTCGAGATGAACGTGTTCTAACGCATTTTGTAGTCAGTGAAATGTTAACACAAGTGCACATATTTGGCCATTTAATTTCTGACATATGAGGGGAAGCTTCTCTTGCAGTCTTAGAGAAATTGTGGCTGATACTGAAGAGTACACAAAAGCAGTACGTGAGACCGAGTGGTGCGTCTGAAGTTCTGTGCATACTGCACACTCGTGTACTGAAACAGCATACTGCTTTAACGGTCGAGAAGTGTGTACTGGATCTAATATAGCACGTACTATTTAAGTATGTCATTTCGGACACAGCCAATATTCATTTCTGAGAAAACATACACTAGAAGTGGTTTGCCCTACATGAGGATCTAATTTTAATTTTGCATGGAAGTCCCAACAATATTAATCAACATATTCAAATGAAAAAGCACAAAGAAGCCGAAAAAAGTAAGTGTGCAGTGTGTATATAATGTATGCCATGCTACGTATCTGTGAAACCGTGTACAGATGCACTTGGTGCTTGTGTGTTGAATGAGTGGGCTGAGCTTGGGCCGCTACTCAGCGCTCTTTTCCAAGTATTGACAGGTAAAAAGACATTATTAGGGCTGGTAATGTGGCTGTGCTGTATTGGGTGTTTAACGAAGAATGGCATGAGCAAAGTTTCCACATCCACCTCGACACTACAATACTGTAGCCTACACACAGCATCCCAGATTTCATTATCGAAAATCTGGTCACTCTATAGTTTAGTACCTTTTGGCATTTTGAATTACAGCATACAACACTTTAGTTCAATATAAGCATTGGAACAACACTTTATTATACACAAAAATATACCGAGATACCTTTACACAATGACATATTTTAATTTAAAGATTAACTACTGGATTACCTGATATGTTCTAGTAATTAATGTGAGCGCTGTCTACTGTGTAAGAGTTTATAATGTACGAACATTTATTGGGGTATTTGCTTTCACAGTATGTCAGCATGTGACATTGGTAACAAAAACAGTACTCATCAAATCATTCATCATATTCAAACAAATTTTGTAAATAATCTGCTTTTCCCCTCTTTAACTGAACAAGAGCTGTAACAATTGTAATGATTTTGAATGTGCATCACTCAAGTGAGACTTAATGAAGGGGGTGCAAGTTAACTGCTGCATAGTCCTCTAAAATGTATTTTAATGCATCCTTAGTTCATTACTGGCACATACAATCTTAGACAATAGGCACTGAACTGGGCTTTTCTATAAAGACGTTTCCATTTTCTACCTATACGTAGACAAACACAATTTTAGAAGAACAGCATGGAAGTACATAAATGGACCCTAAGAGCCACTGTTGTAAGATTGAAAATTCATTAAAATTGTGTGCCTTGTTGAGCGAAAATGAACATTTCCAGTGCCTTACTCCTTCTGTGTGTAAAAAGGTGTCATTTTCAAAATCACCTGCAAAAATGGGACTATATCCTGTTTGCAAATTACATTAATCTTGGATAATAAAAAATAATGATCCTTTGTTGATAACATTATCAAACAGCATAGAATACAAAGTTCTCTTTTTAAAGTAGGTTACAAATATGGAAATAAAGGCTGGAGATGAATTTCTGTGCGTAGGTGAAAATATGCTCCGGTCCTGGCAAGAGTGGAATAGTTCCCTTTGTTCCCACTATGCCTTCCTTTGGCTGTATGCTCTGGTGCTTTGGCCTTCATGACTGCTCCTGGTCTGAAAGTCTCTTTCTGTTCTTTTACATCATGATGTACGGTGTGATTTCCTTTATGTTTGCTTACTCTTACAGAAAAAAAATTATTCTTCACAGTTAAAATATCCATAGGCCTGCAGCTCTCATGACTAGTTCTGGAGACTCCTCGTCCTGATCCATCTAATGAATCTTCATCCAGGCCTTCATGGGTTGAATCAGATTTTTTGGAATGAGAAAACATGCCAAACGATGTCGGATAGTGTCCATGACTGGAGCTGAGAACCACCCGATAAACATGAGATAATTGTACATACAATGATTATCAATGCATTTACATTGCTTTCTGTACCCAACCAGTGAATCTTAAGATCAGTGTTTTCATTTCCACTGTTGGGTTTTAATGGTCTTTGCATGTTTTAGCTCTCCGAGCCTCGCCATTTGACAACAGTCCATAGAGAACATGGTCTCTATTTGAGGTCATTACTTTCCCGCTGTAAGTAAATAAATAAACTTGCTTTGCAACACAAATTGTGTGGTATCAATATCCCCATTAATAACATATCAAATCATGACACATAATAGATTCAATTAAGTTACACTGGAGGTATACATCAGAATACAGTGCAAATACAGTACAGTAAGGCCCCTAGATGCAAACCTTCATCTAACCAACTTAAAATGTATTTAAATAAGTGCAAACTTGAAAACTGTGGCAAAATTTAAAGAATTTAAGTGTTAGTTTACATCTATGGCGTTTGGCAGTGTCAAGAAGAACATTGTTGTTTACTTTTCTCAGTCACGTGCAGGCTTTATCAACAGGTGGTTGTTACCGTCTGTAAAGTACACACCTCCTTTTTGTGGAAAAATTGCGGTTTTAAACCCAGGTTGTCTGGTATTAAGCCTAAAATCACTGCATCCCACCACCTTCAATCAGCTCTGTCTCACCACTTAAAGTCAGTCTCTGTATGCCAGCTGTTCTACTTTACAAGGTTTTTATTTAATTAGGATGAACTATTATATAATTTTAAAGGCATTTTCATATGTACAAATAATGAGATCAGGTGTTGGAGGCTCACGAGTTGGATGCTTAAGCTAACTATGTTGAATTTTTGGACATGTGCAGGGGCGATTCTATGATCAGAGCTTTAAGAGTGCTGAGCATAGACGGCGCATTGGCCACTTCGGCCCGTTGCTGCGATACGTCAGCACATCCATCATATTGGTCCAGGCAAGAACAGACTGCAAACAAATACAAGTGAACAGAGGAGCTGCTTTTATTCTGGTTAACACGCACAATAACCTAATTATTTCTCAACCGATTTTACCGAGTCATATTTATATTCAAGGGTTTTTGATCTACGAGTACAAAATAAAAGGTTTTGCCTCCAGTTACTTGGAATCTTGATAGAGAGGAGTGTGTATCAGCGTTAGGCACGATAACATGGTGGAAAATCATTCATTGTGATAAGAAATTGTAAAACTCACTTTAGTTTTTAGTTTTAATTTTAGTTTTTCTGTTGCTCCAAGTCAGAACTCGGCTCATTCACTTTGAAAAACATAGCTAAATAGTGCATCTTATAGTAAGTTCTTATAATTGATCATCATTGAGAAAAATGTAACAAAATCAGCGAACAAAACTCAAATAATGAGACACTGGCAGTGAGACAATGGCTTTCTGTTTTTAACAGTAACAGTTACAGATACACTCAAAGGTAATGTACAGTACAGTGAAGCAATAAAGCTTATTTATTATTAGCCTATAAGTACAATAAAATACAAGAAAATGTAGTTTAATAAATAACATAATAAAATAACAGATTAACAATAGTAAATATGTGGTGTAAATAGTTGTATACAGTACAACACAGCAAATAAAGTAGTGAGTACTATATTATACTACTCTTATATTACTATTTATACTACTATGCTATTTACTATTGTTAATCTATTTTTGCTGTTTATTTAATATAATATTATGTAGTTGACTAGAATCAGGCATCATTTCCAGTTCAATCTTGGAGAATTATGAGAAGTTGCCTGGACCAATATGGTGAAGAAAGAACATCTGACTTTTAGCGTAGGGGAACACTGCGTCAAATCTGAGAAAACTTCCATTCATTTTGAGCCTGTGAGGCACAAAGCCATCATTTGGATCATACCATTTTTACGGTTTTAACATTTGTTCAGCTTATCAGAGACAAACTTCCATTTAAAAAAAAACCACAACAAAGAACCAGCTTTTTTGCTCGAAACAGGGCTAGACACTCCTACGGACATGGGAACCCACTCTCGAAACGGAACTGGTGCGTATCTAGGGGACTTACTGTATTCTAATACATAGACCACATTTCATTTATTTCATAAAATACAGCTTCTCATAAAACACATAAGCTTTACATCAAAAGGAACCCCTAGCCTTAGTGATGGTCCTACACAGAGCTCTCATCAGGCTGATCATCCAGCTGTGTGTGCTTCCTCTTCTCTAAGATCCTGTTGAGCTCCTCCGTAAAGGAATGGTAAAGTGGCGAGGTCATATCAGAGTCTCCCTGGCTCAGAAGCATATAGCTGTTGCCATTCATTTTCCTCAAGACACTGGGTAACGTTGGTGACAGGCCGTTTGCATACTCCAGGGATGGCAAGGGAGGTGGCATGGGGAGTGGAGGTGCAGGAGGAGGCTCTTTGCTCGGGCTGACCCGGCTTTCATCTAGAATGATCTGCAGGAATTCCCCATCTGGTGACGCTGCTGCTCTGTAGTGTCCATCTGTCCTCCCATTGCAGTGGCTGGAGATGGTCTTCAGCTCCAAGTGAGAACTTCGTTTCGTCTCTGTGACAGAAGTCACTGACAGTTCTTGAGAGTACTTTCCGCCAGCATGGGCACTGTGGGCACAGAAGCTAACATACAGCAGGACCACAGTCAGCACAAGGCAGAGTCCACCTAAAACAGCAACCAGGGTGATGTACAATGCCTCCATATGTCCACCGGTGTTGAACTCAGGACTAGAGGTTAGGGAGTTCGTGGGCTGCTCCGTGGAATCACTAGACGGGCTGATGAACAAGGTGGTTGTAGTGAAGAATCTTTCTGGTAGAGCGGTTGGATCTGTGGGTAGATTGAGTGAAGAGGGAGGAACAGGCTGCACTCTAACCATGTAACTGCGTACAGGAATCCATACATCATTCTCTACAGCATAACAGCGATAATGGCCACTCTGCACACTCTGAGCCCCGATAATGAGGAGACCATCAGTGCCAACCCGGTAGCCAGTGTCCATGGCATATCCCTGCAGCTGTTCACCATTCAGAGTCCAGCGAGGAACTGCCAGATTGGAGCGTAGTTCACAAAGTAGGAGCAAGTCGTGCCCCGCCATCACAGAGCGAGTGCGATGGGACACTAAACCTGCCACACAAAATCTAAACATTAATACTGACACACAAACTGATGCTCAACAAACTTTGTACTGAATATTCATATATTCAAAAAAGTATTTAGTCAGCCACTGATTGTGCATGTTCTCCTACTTAGAAAGATGAGAGAGATCTGTAATTTTCATCATAGGTACACTTCAACTATGAGAGACAAAATGAGAAGAAAAAAAATCCAGGAAATCACATTGTAGGATTTTTAAAGAATTTAATTGTAAATCATGGTGGAAAATAAGTATTTGGTCAATAAATTTGGTTCAACTCAATACTTTGTAACATAACCTTTATTGGCAATGACAGCGGTCAAACGTTTCCTGTAAGTCTTCACCAGGTTTGCACACACTGTAGCTGGTATTTTGGCCCATTCCTCCATGCAGACCTCCTCTAGAAAAGTGATGTTTTGGGGCAACACGGACTTTCTACTCCCGCCACACATTTTCTATGGGGTTGAGGTCTGGAGACTTGACTAGGCCACTCCAGGACCTCGAAATGCATTTTTACGGAGCCACTCCTTCGTTGTCCAAGCGGTTTGTTTGGGATCATTGTCATGCTGGAAGACCCAGCCATGTTCCATCTTCAATGCTCTCACTGATGGAAGGAGGTTTTGGCTTAAAATCTCACGATACATGGCCCCGTTCATTCTTCCCTTAACACGGATCAGTCATCCTGTCCCCTCTGCAGAAAAACAGCCCCAAAGCATGATGTTTCCACCTCCATGCCTCATAGTAGGTAAGGTGTTCTTGGGATGCGACTCAGCATTCTTTTTCCTCCATTTGAGTTTTTACCAAAAAGTTCTATTTTGGTTTCATCTGACCACATGATATTTTCCCAATCCTCTTCTGGATCATCCATATGCTCTCTGGCAAACTTCAGACGGGCCTGGACATGTACTGGCTTAAGCAGGGGGACACGCCAGGCACTGCAGGATCTGAGTCTATCTCAGCATAAAGTGTTACTGATGGTAGCCTTGTTACATTGGTCCCAGCTCTCTGCAGGTCATTCATCAGGTCCCTCCGTGTAGTTCTGGGATTTTTGCTCACCGTTCTCATGATCATTTTGACCCCATGGGATGAGATCTTGCGTGGAGCCCCAGATCGAAGGACATTATCAGTGGTCCTTTGTATGTCTTCTATTTTCTTACAATTGCTCCCACAGTTTTTTTTTTTTTTTTTTGGGATTTATTCACACCAACCTGGCTTGCTATTGTAGATTCACTCTTCCCAGCCTGGTGCAGGTCTACAATTTTCTTCCTGGTGTCTCTTCGACAGCTATTGGTCTTGGCCATGGTTGAGTTTGGAGTCTACGTCTGACTGGTTTGAGGCTGTGGGACAGGTGTCCCTTTTATCCAGATAACGAGTGGAGGACAGAAGAGCCTTCTTAAAAGAAGTTACAGGTCTGTGAGAGCCAGAAATCTTGCTTTGCTTGTGGGTGACCAAATACTTATTTTCCACCATGATTTACAATTAAATTCTTTAAAAATCCTACAATGTGATTTCATGGATTTTTTTTCTCATTTTGTCTCTCATAGTTGAAGTGTACCTATGATGAAAATTACAGACCTCTCTCATCTTTCTAAGTAGGAGAACTTGCACAATCAATGGCTGACTAAATACTTTTTTGCCCCACATTGCTTGTTTTCTACTGTGCAAAAGACTTAGGTCACTATGCCAACATTAGATTTGTTGTTTTAGTAATGGTATAATGACCATATATAATTATTATTCAGTCTCTTTATCAGAATACAGCTTGAAAGTTTGTGACCCCTGTAGAATTTTCTATATTTCTGCATAAATATGACCTAAAACATCATCAGATTTTCACGCAAGTCCTAAAAGTAGATAAAGAGAACCCAGTTAAAGAAATGAGACAAAAATATTATACTTGCTCATTTATTTATTGAGGAAAATGATCCAATATTACATATTAGTGAGTGGCAAAAGTATGTGAACTTCTAGGATTAGCAGTTAATTTGAAGGTGAAATTAGAGTCAGGTATGTCCAATCAATGGGATGACAATCAGGTGTGAGTGGGCACCCTGTTTTATTTAAAGAACAGGGATCTATCAAAGTCTGCTCTTCACAACATGTTTGTGGAAGTGTATCATGGCACGAATAAAGAACATTTCTGGAGACCTCAGAAAAAGAGTTGGTGATGCTCATCAGGCTGGAAAAGGTTACAAAACCATTTCTAAAGAGTTTGGACTCCACCAATCCACAGTCAGACAGATTGTGTACAAATGGAGGAAATTCAAGACCGTTGTTACCCTCTCCAGGAGTGGTCTACCAACAAAGATCACTCCAAGAGCAAGATGTGTAATAGTTGGCGAGGTCACAAGGACCCCAGGGTAACTTCTAAGCAGCTGAAGGCCTCTCTCGCATTGGCTAATGCTAATATTCATTAATCCACCATCAGCAGAACACTAAACAACAATGGTGTGCATGGCAGAGTTGCAAGGAGAAAGCCACTGCTCTCTGAAAAGAACATTGCCGCTCATCTGCAGTTTGCTAAAGATCACTTGGACAAGCCAGAAGGCTATTGGAAGAATGTTGACACCAAACAGAACTTTTTGGTTTAAAAGAAAAGTGTTATGTTTGGAGAAAGGAAAACACTGCATTCCAGCATAAGAACCTTATCCCATCTGTGAAACATGGTGGTGGTAGGATCATGGTTTGGGCCTGTTTTGCAGCATCTGGGCCAGGATGGCTTGCCATCATTTATGGAACAATGAATTCCGAATTATATCAGAGAAGGAAAATGTCAGGACGTCTGTCCATGAACTGAATCTCAAGAGAAAGTGGGTCATGCAGCAAGAAAACGGAGCCTAAAAGTCTGGAACCAAGAAGTCTGGAGCCTAACCAGGGTTTCACTGGGCACAGTCAAAGGTACACACTAGATAGGGCACCAGTCCATCACAGGGCTTTGTACATGCACAACCCGACATTTACATTGCATGCCCCACCCAGAATTTTTTATCATATCTCTACACCCTATCACCAAGTCAGACAATCACAATGCTTGAGTCAAAGGGGCATACTGAAACTGAAAGACATTCTGAATTGAAAGGCTGTATGCCAGATAGATGAGAAATGAAGAAATTCCTCCTTTGTCTATTGATTTGATGTTCCATGATGGTACCACCCAACAGGGCACATGCACACACTCATTCACTCACACACTTCAAAGATGCCAATTGACCTAACATGTCTTTAAAACAGCAGACACGGGGAGAACATACAAAGTCCACACGGGCAGCAGCCAGGCTGGGAACCCAGGTCTCTGGAGACGTGAGCTAACAGTGCCTCCAACCGAGCCACCCTGACACCTACCAGCAATTTTTAAATATTACAACATATCCTAACATGTCAAAACTCCTGTTTTGTTTGAATACGTACCATTTGCTGTGATGTTTTCACAGCCTTTGTTACCCATCTGAATGTCTTGAGTTAGGTTAGACCTAAAAAAAAGGAAACTCACATTTATTTGATTTGTAAGAGTTACTTCTTCTAAATTCTTAGTAAGCTTATATTATGTAAGCTTATATTAATAAGCCATTTAAAGTCCATCCGGTCAATGTCCGTTTGCTTGTAATGTCAGCAATCTAACGAATTATAATAGGAAATATATATGCAGTGGTACCTTGGTTCTCAGCCACCACAGAACCTGTCGAATTCGGTTCTCGACACATTTTGACAAAAAAAATGTATCTCGGCTCTCGTCTTTTGCTCGATACTCTGCGCACTTGCTTAAATTTGTATGAATCAAGCTGTGAGACTAATTCCAGCCGAAACTCAATTTATGATTCACGATTCATTATTCATTATGATTTAAAATTCAGTAACGCAGTGATTCAGATTCACAATAGCTCCCCATGGGTCCTACTTAAAGGTTACTTATAACACCCAACCAACAGGAGAACCGGAATTGGAATTCCTCCAGAACACTTTCAGGCTACAGGTATATATTTTTATTTCTTTATTTTAATTTCTTTATATTTTTTCTTTTATAAATTTTTGCAATTTTTTAAAATGATACAAAGATAAGAATTAGTGTATTGTACAGTACTGTACTGTACTAAATGTTTTCATTGAAATAAAACACTATGTGCAAAGTATCTAAACTGCTGTGTGACTATGGTAATGTCTGGTCAAAGTCCATTGTGGTCAATGTCTTGTTCACAGAACATAATGTGGACATTAAATGGTGCATACCTCTAACACTGATTGAAATAGTATATTATTAGAACTTACTTGTCAGAGTATGATGATATCTCCACACATTGTCCTCCATCCCAACCACATAGTGGGTCTCGTGCAAACACACAGTCATAACATGAGGTGTAGCGCACACAGGAAGACAGTGGTACCTGTACCACTCCAGAGTAGGCACTCACATATATACTCTTCTGTTAGTCAAAACATGATATTCCATGAGACCATACATCTATATCAAATTGTATATATAAACTTTTGCCTTACGAAGCTGTCAGGCTGAAAAGATTTCTAGCTAACAATAACATGCACTGAAAACTGTAAGTATGTTATGCAAACAGTTCCTATATATTAGTGTAAAATGACTGTACCTGTTTATGTGAAATAACCATGTTGTTTATTGGCTCTGACTCCTGGAACAGCTGGAGCTCCTCAATGATATGCACTTGATCTCCAAGGTCCACTGCCTTATGCATAAAGCCATCGTCTGTCCATACACACAAACGCACATGCATAATAGTGTATATACACCCACAGAGCACCTTATTAGGAACAACGGTACACCTACTCATTTATGCAACTACCTAATCCGGAAGTGACTGCAGTGCAATGGATAAAATCATGCAGTTACAGGCCAACAGCTTCAGGTAATGTTTACATCAACCACCAGAGAGGAGAAAAATGTTATCTGACTGATTTTGACCATAACTGCATAACTGTTGATCTTGTAGGATTTTCAAGCAAATAGTCTCTAGAATTTACTCAGATTATTTTAATAAAGAATACTTATGCAGATGGAAACACCTTGTTGATAAGAGAGTTCATCAGAATGTCCACACTGATTTGAGCTGACAAATAGGCTATGGTAACTCCGGTAACCACACTGTACAATTGTGTTTAGCAGAAAAGCATCTCAGATTGAACAGCAGGTATAACTTTGAGGTGGATAGACTACAACAGCAACCAAGAACAGAAAGGCTGCAGTGGACACAGGCTCACCAAAACTGGACAGATGAAGGTTGGAAAAATGAAGACTGGTCTGATAAATCATGATTTCTGCCAATGCACAGAGATGGTAGAGTCCAAATCTGGCTCATGAATCCATGAACCCAACCTGCCTTGTGTCAAGAGTCCAGGATGTATGGAGAATGTATTTTTGGCACACATGAAAACAATTTAACCATCTTCTAATGGCTACTTCCAGCGTGATAATACATCCTGTCACAGATGAAAGTCTTCTCAAACTGGAGCTGAAAAATCTGCAGGAACTGCATGCTGCAATCAGGTCAACGTGGATCAGAATATAAAATCAATGTTTCCAACATCTTGTGGAAGACATGCTACCACATACAGAGGCTATTTCAACACCAGTCTTGTTCAATGTTAATACAGAGTTCCTAATAATCACTGAGTGTATATCCATGTGTACTCAATACCCACATGAAAGCAATAATGTTTGAAATGGAAATACTAGGACTAAATGGGGGTGTCACCTGTTCCAATGAAGAGCAGCTTATAGACGTTCCCATCTACAGCAGTGACTTTATAAACAGCAATCCTGGTGTAGTCAACACTCTTTTTGAACAGTAGGGGGCGCCCTCCTATTGGCTGGATTTCTCTGGCCATTAAAGGGTGTCTCCGGGCAAACATGAGGACATTGTCAGGAAGGTCCCGTGATGAATTTATAAGCTGAGCACGATGACGATCAGTTATGCACTTGAGAGACAGAGAAAGAGAGAGAGGTGTCAGGCAGACAAGCAACTGTTTAATTATTCAACACTGAATAATGAGGCTGTGTTTACTGTTAAGTGCCACTATCATCAAATTGAAATTGAGTTGAATCAGTGTCAAGAATATAAATCTGTTTGGCGAGACTAAGTGAGAAATAAACGATAAATAAGTAGTGAGAAAAAAAGAAAGAAACAACTGTTAGCTCCAAGATCTGTGAGACCAGGATCAGTTCAGAATCTGCTGGGTTGTTGGATACTTCCTGATTTTAAATGGATGAAAGGGGGAAGTGATGTTGGTTTAGTTCCAAAACCCTCACTCACTGAGCCAGGCCGAAGGTCTGGAAGCTTCCCAGTGTATTCCCTCCATTTGGAGTCTTGGAGTTCCATGTAAGGTCCATCAAATGCAGCCTGGACATCTTTGAGGGAGTACTGGCAGATTACAGATGATTTAACAGTTTTCCTAAGACAGAACAAGTGGAAGAAAGACCAGCACTTTTATCGATCATGGAATTCAATGTTATTAAAAGTGTTATCCTGGTCAGGGTCATGGGGGAATCCAGAATTTAGTGAGTTCAGGCAGAAGTGGACCTGGAAGAGACAGTAGTTTATCTTAGACCTTGGTAGGTGTCGCTGTTGCTGGTCCAGGGGATTATTCCTCCGTCTGGCCTCCCCACCCTCTGACGCAACCAATCATTTCTGTGCAATGCCCCACCTAGCCACAAGTCAGGTGGGCTAGCGAATTACTGCCGCACCACCTGAGCACCTAGGATACACTTAAATAATTGCTAAAACATGCTGCTGATGGACAGTGGTCATTTTTAAGGTCCATCTAACAAATATACAGATACTGACTGTTGCACATTTCTTGCTATGCAGAGTTTGTCAATTCTAACTACCTCAGCCATTAGGGCAGCACGGTGGCGCATGACGTTAGCGCAGGTGCCTCACAGCTTGAGATTCCTGGGTTGATCCCGACCCTGGACTGTGCCTGTGTGGAGTTTGCATATTGTTCTCCTATATCGCCTATATGTAGTGCTATATATATATATAGTGTGTAGTAAATACAGTACTCTGCAAATTCTTCTTAGTGGTCACTGCACTTAGTCCTTCTTTTTAATTCTCACTGTGCCAGGAGGCACACAAGGCTTGAACATCGCTCCTCCACTTGGTTCGGTCTGCAGCTACGCGCCGTGCTGAATTCCACGTGCTCCAGCCTGCTCCGTTTCTCTCCGCTTCCACCATTCTCCGTCAAGTTGTTTTCGGACGGCCCCTTTTCCTTCTTCCTTCTGGTGTCCACTCGAGGGCAACAGCACAATCATCATTCCTGTTCCTTCTCAGCACATGCCCAATCCAGTTCCATCTCCTTCTTCTAACCTCCTCGCTGATCTTCTCCGCTCCTGCCATCTCTAGCACCTGTCTGTTGGATACATGCTGCTGCCATCTGATTCTAAGTATCCTTCTCAGACGACACTTGGTCTGGAAGATGTCCAATTTCTCTTCCTCTCCCTTGGTCAGCTTCCAAGCTTCACACCCATAAAATAATATTGATAGCACCAGACTCTTAAAAAGGGATGTTTTGTTTTTCTGCTGATGTTTCCGACTTGCCAGATGTTTGATAGCCGCTTCATCTGTGCGCTGGCCAAGGCTATTCTTTTGTTGACGTCTGCTGTGCCTCCTCCATCCTTGGTGACATTTGCGCCTAGATAAACAAAGCTTTCTACTTCTTCCACTTCTTGTCCTCCAACCTTCAGCTTGTCATCACTCTTACTGTTGACTTTCATGACTTTGCATTTCTGTCCGTTCAGTTTAAGTCCAACTTTGGCTGCGTTGTCCTCCAGTTTTGTCGTTTTACTTTGTAGATGCTTCATGGTTGAGGAGAGAAGGGCAAGATCGGCCTAGTCCCCTTTATTCTGTTCTCTAATGGTCAGGACCCCAACAGGACCACCACTCCTCATTCCCAGCACTGAAGTGACACTGATATGAGTGAATCAGAAACAGCAGTGCTGGTGGAGTTAAACCACGTCAATGTCACTGCTGGACTGAAAATAGTCCACCAGATGAAAATTTCAAGTCACCAGCACCCTGTAGGCAGCGTCCTGTGAGCACTGATAAAGGTTTACAGGATTACAAATTATTACAAATGGTGCAACAACAGATGAGCTACTGTCTCTGACGATCTACAAGGTGGAGCAATTAGGTGAATGTGGACAGTGAGTGAACAGTGAGGCAGTGAGTGGCTTCTGTTTCCACTGAGGAAGCAGAGGTGAGCTAAGAAGTTGTGCATAGCAACAGATGCAGTACAGTATACTGACAAAGCACAGTATAATAGGTGTACCTGACAAAACTGACAATTGAGTGGATATGTACCCCCTTTATATGAAGGAATTCAACAAATTTATTCAGACTCATAGCCCTGCTATTTTTCAGGCTTAAGTAAGGCTTAAGTCTCTGGTGTGTTGAATCCCTCAGTAATCAGAACAACACTAGTCATCTCTTCTAGCGATTTCATCATCAGTATTCTAGGCAGCAGACTTCATTTTCCAATACTGTGATAAAATAAGAATGTAATAGCTGGCTGCTCTGCCCTGACATAAACATTGTGCTCATAAAAGAGGAACGAGTGACACTCTCTGTGCTTTTAACTGACAATTTGACGCAGCTTGACTCTGCATACACTCACGCTCACCTCCTTCTATCAAACACCTACGCAACTACTAGCTCCAGTCTTCAACCATAGTCTGTCTTTGCGTAGGGAAGTGAGTGTTGGGGAAGAGCAAATGCAAGTCTCTCGAAGCAATTTTCTTCAAGCTGCTTCAGTCCTAAACACTCTTGACAGAAATCCAACAATGAATCACACACTACCAGATTACTGTTGCTTCTGTTTACGCCACGTTAATCAAATATGCTGGCAGCCGAGAAGTTCAACCCCTCTGGACTTTCCCCTAAAATGACCTTCCAAAGCAGTAACCAGCATGTAAATAGGCCCTCTTCTATAATGAAGTATGAAAACAAAAACTTGTGATACCAAATTTATGTTGGTTTGAAAGTGTCACTGAACTCGAGAACATGATTTTAATTGGTAAACTCCTCTTCAATGAATGCTTGTGATCATACAGATTGGGGTTTGCATCGAATTTGTCATCACAATCACATTTTACCATTTGATCTCCATGATCTCTCACAAAGAGGTACACTACCCAAAATTTGCCTCTGTGAGCCTTCTTATAGGGCAATGGGGGAAGCACTTTTACGCCCTCTTGTGGCTAGACCCAGTGTCTAATCAGACCACACCTGTAATCATTTACATATCTGCCTGACACAGAACGGCATGCCGAGTTTTGCAGCAATCTGACATTTGTAAATGAGCGCCGAGAGCTTATAAGAGAATGATAAGGTCCACAGAATGTTGTGAGCTAGTGAGTAGAAGTTACTTAGCTGACCTCCTACCTGCTGACTTGTTAACTCAGTGTTAATGAGCATTTTAACGGGTTCTATCACCACCTGGTAGGGGAGCTGCACTGCTCGAGTGGAAAGCTCTGCAGAGGGTGGTGCGGACAGCCCAGTACATCGCCGGGGTTCAGTTACCAAATCTTCTGGACTTATACAGTGGGGCAAAAAAGTATTTAGTCAGCCACTGATTGTGGAAGCTCAGCTATGGCTTGCCATCATTGATGGAACAATGAATTCTGAATGATATCAGAGGATTCTAAAGGAAAATGTCAGGACATCTGTCCATGAACTGAATCTCAAGAGAAGATGGGTCATGCAGCAAGACAACGACCCTAAGCACACAAGCCGTTCTAGCAAAGAATGGTTAAAGAAGAATAAAGTTCATGTTTTGGAATGGCCAAGTCAAAGTCCTGACCTTAATCCAATCGAAATGTTGAGGAAGGACCTGAAGTGAGCAGTTAATGTGAGGAAACCCACCAACATCCCAGAGCTGAAGCTGCTCTGTACGGAGGAATGGGCTAAAATTCCTCCAAGCCGGTGTGCAGGACTGATCAACAGCTACAGGAAACGTTTAGCTGCACAGGGGGGGTCACACCAGATACTGAAAGCAAAGGTTCACATACTTTTGCCACTCACTAATATGTAATATTGGATCATTTTCCTCAATCAAATAAATGACCAAGTATAATATTTGGGTCTCATTTGTTTAACTGGGTTCTCTTTATCTACTTTTAGGACTTGTGTGAAAATCTGATGATGTTTTAGGTCATATTTATGCAGAAATATAGAAAATTCTAAAGGGTTCACAAAGTTTCAAGCACCAACGTATATATTCTGTATTTTAAGTTTATTTTGTTTCACCTACACACCTGTGTAAATGTGATGTGACAATAAACATGATTGATTGATCGATTGATCGATTTATATTACCTACATAAAGCTATGTTTCTTATAGTTGATTTTATCACATGACAAATAAACAAAATTAATTACAGAGAATAAAATTATGCCATCACGACTGATACTGAAATCCATCTTTTTTTACCAGATGTTCGCTATTGTGATAAAATACTTGCAGAGCCACTGGAAGAGCATTAATTTCACAAACTACTCAGTAAAGACACACGTCATACATGTACTGCATGTGGTTTGGAATGCAGCCAAAATCCTGTTTGTCCTCGTTTATGCCAACAACTACAGTCACTCCAGATTAAAAAGTCTGCCAAGCACTGTAAAGTTCAATGTATATTTTACCTGCATGTTTACCTGTGACAAATGTGTAAAGAGTTTTTTTGTCATGTTTTTTCTCACCCTCTTTTTCTGCCATAAATGGGACATTTCTATGTTGCTGCCTCTTCTGGTAAGTTGTAGATCTGGTTTGAACTTTGACACAAGGACTTTTTGTACATTTGTTTTGTATTTAGTTGGTTATGGGATGTAAGAAATATAAGACTTGCTATGTAAGAGTTCCATAGGTCTGGTAATGCATAGGAACTAAAATACAATGATAAAATACAATCTACATGAGAAACACCCACTGAAGATATTTGAAGTGTTTTAAAAATGCAGTGTTATGCATAAATGTTGTAACGAAAATGTCCTGTCTAATAATATGCAGTAAATTGTGGTATTGTTCACCATTTAAATATTCTGCTGCAGCTGTTGTGCTAAAATGAAATTCACTATTTAAAAAAAAGATATAGTAGTGTAAAAAATGTTTGTGTTTTTCATATTTTGAATACAATGTTTTGAATAATTTACGAATAATATTTTGGAAAGCGAACCAGGCCTTGGGTATTTTGATATGGTCCAAACTGGGCCCCTTTGAAAAATGTTTGGACACCCCTGCAGTAGGGAAATTGGTCTCTGTAAAGTCTCTTGGTGTAAGTGAGAGTATGTGAGAGGGACTGTGGTGGCCTAGTGGTTAAGGTACTGTACTGTGGACCAGAAGGTTCAGGGTTCAAATCCCACCTCTGCCAAGCAGCCACTGTTGGGTCCTTGAGCAAGGCCCTTAACCCACAAGTGCTAAGGCTGTATCAGTTGTAAGTCACTCTGGATAAGCGTGTCTGCTAAATGACGTAAATGTGTGTAAGAGTATTTAAAATGTATCATTCAATTTTGTTCTATTTCAATGTTTAAAACGACATTATTGTTCAAGTGTTCAATAATAGTAATTTAAATGAATAAGCAATTTAGTATGTCATTTACAAGTTTTCTTACCATTCTGGTGCAAAGACAGCAAAGAAGATGCTGTCATGTATGTTAGATTCTTCCAACACATACACACTGCGCAGGATGTTGAACTGCAACTCATATTCAGGAAAAGAGCACTTGAGCCGTGCCTTCAAAAAGGACGTCCACTTCCTCTGGAGAGTCCGCTGGCCTCCTATGTCACCCTAAGGATACACATGTAGATGTAATTATATGGAAAGGAACTACTACTAGTAAATCATCCATTAAAGCTAGATCTGTGAGAGAGACATCCAAAAATAACTGTGTGTCAATATAGAACTGGCAAAAAGAAATTATAAGTCCACATGATCAAATTACAATGTGAGAAAAAGAAAAAAAACTCTTGAATTAAGGGATTCTACTGTTTAGGCAAAGACAAACATAATTTGAAGGCAGAGGTGAGGGTAAATGCTTATGTTCACATTGTGCATGCTCAAGTAGATTAACTCTAATAACACCTCAGTTTACCGAGCTTAGAGGGTATAATGACCCAGGAGTGCCTCAGCACTCCACCTCTGTCTCACTCTTGCAAGATTGGGTTCATTTAATAGAATAAGCTGTGCTTTGCGTTTAAAAATAGGATAAAGAGAGACCATGTGATCGTAATGTTAGTCATTAATTACCATGACATAACACAGCAGCTTGTTTTTCTGGACTCTGCCCACCATCGTGCTTTCATGCTTATTACTAGAAACTCATTTGTATTTGTGGGCTGTCTATGAGGGTGTGCTGGCTAGGTTCCTTGAGTAGTTTTCACAGTTTAACTCTGTGACAATTGTATAAAATTATTTTTCCATTATAGGTTTCTTGAACTGCACGCCTCTCCAACAGCTATGAACAGATGGAGCTAAGATAGTAGTGGTTTTAGGGATGCAGCAACCCCTACCCAGTACCTCAATTGACTGACACATTGTTGGGAATTCATCTGGGATAGACTTCGGACCCCCTATGTCCCTAACCAGGATAAGCAAGGGGTTAAATTTTGGGGGCAGTTGCACAAATGCACAATTGGAAAGTCCCATGGTCTCCAGTATAAAACGTTTTAATGTCAGTATTTGTCTGTGGAGATCACCTGGCTATATGATTGGTCCCTGATGCAGCACCTGTGCTTTGATTGCATGGGACATGGGAAATTTAATTGAGAGACGATTAGAAATGATTGATATTTATTTTCCTTCTCCCTTAGAGGATAGTACATTTTTCTCAATGCCATTGTAATACTGATCTGGGAGGCTGCATACAGTGCAATCATTCATTCATTCATTTCTTATCCGCTTAATCCTTTACAGGCATAGGGTGCAAGGCAAGAACCAACCTAGACAGGGCGCCAATCCATCGTAGGGCACACGCACTCACACACTCATACACTCAATAACACACTAGGAGTAAACCCACGCGGAACGGTGGCGGTGCTACTCACAGAGCCACCATGCCATCTGCACACAGTGCAAGTAGATCTATATAATTCATAGCTAATCACAAAGGCAAATGACAACATAAACAGAAACAACTTTCTTGCACCTCTTCAGTGCACAACCTATACTTTATTGTAATCGTTGAATTCTCTACATTGTAGTCTGTGAACTTCAATTGGTTATAATACATATACATATATATGTCCATATATATGTACAGTGGGACAAAAAAGTATTTAGTCAGCCACTGATTGTGCATGTTCTCATACTTAGAAAGATGGAAAGATGGAAATCTGGATTCGTTGCTAAAGACAATACGGTCCCAGTTCACAGCAGTCCAGGTTTCTCATTCACAACACCACTGCAAACGAAGGCGATGGTAGCTGGCTGTCAATGGCAGGCCATGTAATAGGCACGATGAAAACAAATTACCTTTTGCTAAATGCCTGGAAATGGTCCAGGCAGAGACAGAGGTGTGTAGTGAAGGTGCCACCTGTTGTCTGGATGGTGGACAAATAAATTGTGGAAGCTGCTCATGCTTGTCGGTGGATCAAACAATCCCCTCTGCTGGTCTGTATGGGCCTGTTCGGTGTGTGTGCATGCCCTCACAGAACCACTGCTCCCAACACCTCCTAACAGCCAGGTCAGAACAGCTCAGATGGTGGGCAATTTGTCCTGCTTCTCTCAGTCCAATGATGCGCCCCCTCTCAAAGTCTGTCCACTGGGCAAAATGTCTTTGAATGCATATTATATATATATATATATAAATAGCACAAATAGCACATCCTAGATCTGAATGAATGAAATATTCTCATTGAATACTTTGTTCTGTACAAAGTTGAATGTGCTGACAACAAAATCACACAAAAATCATCAATGGAAATCAAATTTATTAACCAATGGAGGCCTGGATTTGGAGTCACACACAAAATTAAAGGTCCTGTTGTCTATTCCATTTGCACAACAGCATGTGAAACTGATTGTCAATCAGTGTTGCTTCTTAAATGGACAGTTTGATTTCACAGAAGTTTGATTTACTTGGAGTTATATTGTGTGGGTAAGTGTTCCCTTTATTTTTTGTTTTGACTAGTGCATAATATGTATAATTACAGAGCATATATATACAGAGCAATATATATATATATATATATATATATATATATATATATATATATACATATATATACACTGGTCAAAACAAAAAATAAATAAATTTTTTCCATAAATGTGTGCGTGCGTGTGCGTGTGTGTGTGTGTGTGTGTGTGTGTGAGAGAGGGAGAGGGGAGAGAGAGAGAGAGAGGGAGAGGCTGAACAAACAAAGTGCTGCACCTCCACAGGGAAATGAGATTTTAACCAAATTAAATAGTAAAAAAAAAAAGAAAATGAGTATGTGGTGGTCAGTGTTATTTCAAATAAATCAATGTATGGGAACACTGCAGTATTTTATATTATAATAATGGTACAGTATCCCATATAGCAATGCTAAGTATGGTATGAAACATGGTGTTTTGACAGCATCCAAAGAGCATCATGTGATGTTGTTACAGAATGCTTGGTTTTCTCTGTTTTCAAGTGAGCTCATAAAAGCTCTGTGGGGTTTAGGTCAGAGGGATATATCACATACTATTAAATTGGGAAATATAATAGATATAAAGTATAGATATAAAGCATAAAATATATAGAATAGAATATACACTGTCCAATCACTTATTATGTACACCTCCTTGTTTCTACACTCATTTTCCATTTCACTACTTCCACTTACCACATAGAAGCACTGTGTAGTAAATCACTCAGTGCCATTGCTGGACTGAAAATAGGACACCAGCCAAATATTATCCAGTCACTATCATCCTGTAGGCAGCATCCTGTGAGCACTGATGAAGGATTAGAGGATGACTAACACAACCTGCACAACAGAGATGAACTACTGTCTCTGACTTTACATCTACAAGGTCAAGCAATAAGGTAGATGTGTCTAATAGAGTAGACAGTGAGTGAACAGTGTTTAAAAACTACAGTCTGTAATTGTAGAACTACAAAGTGCTTCTATATGGTAAATGGAACTGACAAAATGGACAATGAGTGTAGAAACAAGGTGTACATTGCTAGTTGTCTAAGTCTTTTGGACCCCACTGTATATACATATACTCCTCCTATATAGTCCATGTATATTCCTCTTAAGATATACATACTGACACTGACACATGTACAGTGGGGCAAAAAAGTATTCAGTCAGTCCCCTGATTGTGCAAGTTCTCCTACTTAAAAAGATGAGAGAGGTCTGAAATTTTAATCATGGGTACCCTTCAACTATGAAGAGGGGACAAAATGAGAAAAAAAATACAGGAAATCACATTGTAGAATTTTTAAAGAATTTAATTGTAAATCATGGTGGGAAAATAAGGATTTGGTCATCCACAGACAAGCAAGATTTCTTGGCTCTCACAGACCGTAACTTCTTCTTTAAGAAGTTTCTGTCTTTCCACTCGTTACATGTACTAATGGCACTGTTGACCTCGTATCTGATAAAAGAACTGTCCAAGCTCAAACAGTCAGACTCCAAACTCAACCATGGCCAAGACCAAAGAGCTGTCGATGGACACCAGGAAGAAAATTGTAGACCTGCAGCAGGCTGGGAAGAGTGAATCTACAATAGGCAAGCAGGTTGGTGTGAATAAATCAACTGTAAGAAAATTTAAGACACACAAGACCATTGATAATCTCCCTCGATCTATAGCCCCACCCAAGATCTCATCCCGTGGGGTCAAAATGATCATGAGAACGGTGAGCAAAAATCCCAGAACTACACAGAGGGACCTGATGAATGACCTGCAGAGAGTTGGGACCAAAGTAACAAAGGCTACCATCAGTAACACACTACACCGAGAGGGACTCAGATCCAGGCGTGTCCCCCTGCTTAAGCCAGTACATGTCCAGGCCCATCTGAAGTTTGCCAGAGAGCATATGGATGATCCAGAAGAGGACTGAGAGAATATCATGTTGTCAGATGAAACGAAAATAGAACATTTTGGTAAAACTCAACTCGTTGTGTTTGGTGGAAGAAGAATGCTGAGTTGCATCCCAAGAACATCATACCTACTGTGAAGCATGGAGGTGGAAACATCATGCTTTGGGGCTGTTTTTCTGCAGAGGGGACAGGACGACTGATCCGTGTTAAGGGAAGAATGAACGGGGCCATGTATCTTAAGATTTTCAGCCAAAGCCTCCTTCCATCAGTGAAAGCATTGAAGATGGAACATGGCTGGATCTGCCAGCATGACAATGATCCCAAGCACACCACTCGGGCTACAAAGGTGTGGCTCCGTAAAAAGCATTTCAAGGTCCTGGAGTGGCCTAGCCAGTCTCCTGACCTCTTTCCACTTGGCAAAATGTCTTTGAATGCATATAATATATATATATAATGATGCGCCCCCTCTCAAAGTCTGTATATATATATATATAGATAAAAACATTTGCCCAGTGGGCAGACTTTGAGAGGGGGCGCATCATTGGACTGAGAGAAGCAGGACAAATTGCCCGCCATCTAAGCTGTTCTGACCTGGCTGTTAGGAGGTGTTGGGAGCAGTGGTTCTGTGAGGGCATGCACACACAGCGAACAGGCCCAGACAGACCAGCAGAGGGGTGCTGCTGACATATAAGGAATTTTAGTTAAAAAATAACTGGGATAAAAAAAAGTTGTACAAAAAAAGAGACTACAAAGCAAAAGGTATCCTCCTGGATTTACAAACTATGATAACAAATAAAAGGAGGTAATTTGATTAAACTGTTTATTTTCATAACTTCAGACCACACCACTATTTTCTTTTACATTTACATTTGCACTGCCAAGGCCTATGTGAAGAATTCAAGTCCAATGAAAAGGGTCTTGGATCTATTTTGGATACATTCAACAATGCAAATCCAAAGCAGGGGGTTAAAACACTGCCAATAAATAACCTGCTATAACTTTTATTTTAGCTAGTTTTGTCAAGTTTTCCATCGGTATCTTCATTCTCAATAAAACTTATGTACTATGTAAGCAAAGTGTGCTAGGGACAAAATTGTGTCTCATTAACACGTAGGCCTCCCTGTATGGTGTAAAAAAATCGAAATCCTCATTAATATCTTAATAAGAACGCACAATCCTGCAGAACAGATTGTGCAGAGTGAGTATTTGAATTCTCTCCACAAAAAAACCCACAATTAAAGTTGGACATTAATTACAAACAGCACTAGTGATCCATCATTTTGATTGCCTGCAGTTCTCTCCCCAGTTGGGAGCTCTTTTACTGCATTACAAAGCCAGCTCTCTCTTTTGTCTTAAAACACAATATACTTCTTCTGTGAGACCAACCAGCAATGATTTACACAGCAATCGTTTTCACAGATTTGAATGGCTGCCAACTAAGGTTGCAAAGTATGGAAAGTAATTTACTTGCAGTATTTTTTATGTTTAATTTGCTCCTAAATGTACTCCCTCCCCCACATGTTCCCCATCAACCAGCTTATTTCACAGTTCATACATAATCCTCCCAGAAAAGCACAAAGCACCAAGTAGGTCTCCTGCCAGGTTAAGTACTTCTAAATTAAATATTAGGCTTCGGATGGCACAGTTATAGACCTATAGTGGTGCTGCCCTAAATGAGCTACTACAGCCTACTCCAAAACAGATCCCATCTGACTTCAGCAGCAGCCTGAGGGTAACACTCTGTCCTCACGGCTAATCAAAGCGTCACATCTTAATCCTCCAACAGAAGACTCAGCACACCATGAGATGTGTGAGAGTAGTAAGATATAGAGAACAGAAAAGCAACTCCATAGTAATTAAACAGCCTTCTTTCATTTTAGTTCATTTAACTTTATTATCTTGGTGTAAATCAATGAATAGCTTTTGAATTGGTTACTTCTGTTAGAGGAGCGTATCTATGTTTCATATGCCACTGAGTATATATCAGCCTGTGGATGAATATGGTTGGCTACCAAGCTCCATCCTTTTTTACAATCTTAACAGAAAAATAAGTAATGGCTATTATTATAAAGAAGATTTTAATAAGCTTGTTTCCCATCCTCCATAAAAAGATACACAAGAGCATTCTTTAGGTGGAGTCAAAACGTGGTTTGAGATTTCTAACCAAACCATGGCATGGCACGGGTGGCTCAGTGGGTAGCACTGTCACCTCACAGCAAGAAGGTCCTGGGTTTGATCCCGAGGTGGCAAAACCTGGGTGGAGGCTGCATGTCCTCTCTGTGTCCGCATGGGTTTACTCTGTATTCTCCAATTTACTCCCACAGTCCAAAGACACGCATTAGATTAATTGATTATGCTAAAATTGGCCCCAACATGAGTATATCTGTCTAGTTTCTATATAATCTGGAACGCTGATGTAACCTTGTGTCTCTTGTCGAATGGCCTTTTGCTGAAGAGTGACATTAAATAAAAACTAAATAAATATAGAAATTCTCCACATGTATTTACAAGTGTATTAAACAGATAAAAAAAGAGGTTGAGAAAATGTATCTTTTACTGTCTATTGCTTACATTTACAGCATTTAGCAGACGCCCTTATCCAGAGCGACTTACAATTGATACAGTCTTACATTCCAAGCAATTGTGGGTTAAGGGCCTTGCTCAAGGACCCAACAATGGCAGCTTGGCAGATGTGGGATTTGAACCCTGGACCTTATGGTCCACAGTCCAGTACCTTAACCTCTAGGCCACCACAGTCCCACTTTACGATTGCCATTCTCAGGTTCATATATTCTTAAATTCATACATAAGCTTAAAAATTAACAGTCAAAACCCATTATCTGAATGTAACTTCTTCTGGGAAATGGCTCAGATAACTAGTATTCGAATAACTGATGCCTACTGTACATTATTTCCTATGGACAAATCCCTACCTGGTTCCTTTTATACAAAACCTCACCTACACAATATAGTGGTGCAGGGGACTTTCTGATTGGTCCTCTCCTCTGTAATGAGCAGGTTCTCGTTTATTGCATGTACCATAGCATGCATGCACGCACATGTTCTCTACTGCCTCACTGAATGTTTCTTCTAGGATAAACACTATAATATAAAATAAACAACCATTACCTCAGAATTAACTACTGAATAAAACAAAAGAGGGTGTGTAGATCGAGGTAAGAAGTTTTTCAGAATGCTATGTACCTATGATGTTTTTCCCGTATAGCGGGTTACGTTGTAGCAGGAATTCAGATAGTGGGAGTTTGGGTAGCTCGGGTTCGACTGTACAATATTTATATCATAAACCGTTTGCAAGCCATTCATCTGGTATGGTCAAATGTCTGACTGTTACTATACGTGTATTCTGTGTGCTCACACAAATGGCCTACTTTTTCCTTAGCTCCTCTGTTCTCTTCACTTGCCAAACCAGACTGTGAGGGACCTGACCTGCTTTCCTATAATGTGTCTAAACAGCTATAAAAGTATACATTTCCAAAAAGGACATTAAAAACAGCCAGCAAAGTGGATGTTAGAAAGATCTGACATATTTACCTATACATGGTTAGATGTAGCACCAATTAGCTACAGTAATATTATGTCAATTCAAATTCCCCACAACGATAGAAAGACACACTAGGATTCAACGTTTTAGCAGAACTGCAACTGCTATTACTGTTAGGGCTTACCTTACAGACTCTGGCCACTCTGGCTATTCTTGTTTGACTGGCATAAGGCTTTTGCTCTGCACTTTTTTCAGTGAAGAAGAAGTAAAGTTTGTCATCATCCCCAATGGAGCTGTTGATGCTCTCTCTCAATAGTGCTGAGCCAACAAAGTCCGCCTCTGCAAAGAACACAATGAGCTCAACTACCACGGAGGCAATAATGCAACACTGATGAGCCTTAACAACATTACTGCAGTGGAGGAAGCACACTGCAGGACCTGTGTAGGGTATGCAAATGGGTACATATCAACCAATAAAACTGTATATATTTAATAATGGCTTAATGTGTTTAGGTTTATAAGAAACTACTGAAATGGCAGAGGAACATCTCATTTCACATAAATCTTTATCCACATAAACAGTGCAAAGACCTATGTATGTATGATTTACAAAGTAGTCTTGCTATTATACCCCCTCCTCAGACCCAATCCTATCCTAATATCTGGAGGTATACCAGTGAAGTGTTCTTATCTGAAGGTGTTTGAATGCGAAGAATGTAAGACCATACAGTATCAAAGGCTTCCCAAAATAGTCTGTTGATAATAGATCTGATCTTTTAATTGAAGATGACTGGGTCCATGGGTATTATTGTTATATTGTGAATACAATGAAGGTTAGACTGGTGGCATATACAGTACTATGCAAAAAATCTTAGGCCACCATTAGATTACATATACCATTGTTTTATAATGACCATATATAATTATTTTTCTGTCTCCTTATTAGCATACAAGCAGTAACACAGGAAATTTGTATGCAGCATTAAAAACTGAAACAGCTTCTATATGCAAGTATTTAGTGTGAACTCCTTTTACACTTGAGTAATAGCAGCATCTGGCAGCTTCATAAGGATGTCAAGTTGACCCTTCTATAGTCAGAAGAAGCTTGATCAGGAATGGTCTTTTTTGAAGGGTAGCAGCCAAGAAACTACTTTTTGGAGAGGGGGGCAGGGTGAAAAGGCTAAGATATGCTAAAGCTCACAAAGATTGGAATAAGATCAGTGGAAAAGAATGACAAATCCAAGTTTGACATCTTTGTTATATATGGTCATTATGCCATTGCTAAAGCAATACATTTAATGGTGGCTAAACACTTGCACAGTACTGTATAAAGATCAATTAACACAATGAGCCCAGTTGTTTAATGGTCGGCACAAGGGTCTTGTTGGTCCTACCCATTAGCCATCTCGTTGGAGCCTCCTCTGTCTTCAGGTTGGGGAAGGGAAAGTTGCGCCGAATATCTGGGGAGCTGCGAAAGTCATACTGAGAGGCAGAGTACATCTCTCCATCTATGTATAAGACCAACACAGAGATGGGGTTCATTAGTTGTAGCCGCATTTTAAATAGATTTTAGAATGAGTGTTGGGTGGATTCCTGCTTACACAGAACAGAAAACGTGACCCAGTATATAGTGCTTACCCATGATGAGCCCAGTGTAACCCTTCGCTGGATCATAGGGACACTTTTCACGTCCTTCCTCAAAACGCACAAAGCTAAAGCGCTCTGCATCCTAACAAACACAACATTGACAACATCTCTGACATAAATTGTTGTTCAAAATTGCTGAATCCAATGAAATCTAACATCAGCATATAAAAGGGAGCTGTCTCACTATGTATGCACAGCGAGGACGGAAGGCATGTGTCCCACAGGTGTAGAGGTGAGTCTCATTATATCGACCGAGAAACCTGATGTAATTGTAGCATTCTGTCTGTGGCGGAATAGCATTAAAACAATTACTCCACAAGTATAGAATCGGTAACAAAGCCAGACAATAAATAGTTATGTTTCTAGAGCTGAGATTACTATACACAAATACATATTGTGGACAAATATCATATATGTCAAACAGGGGATAAGCAAGCCTGAAGAACTAAGTTTTTTTAAAACCCTGGCTAATACACTCATGGACAAAAAATAACTCACCAAGAAGGAGTTGTTGGAATCGAATGAAACTTTATATGTGTGAGTGTAATGATTATATATGCAAACGATTACAATATTATAGAGAAAGGACAAGTTTATTGGGGAAAACTGTACAATTAAAAGGCTTTAGTACCCTGTTATGCTGCCACTAGCCTGGATACAAGATGCGATATGGTTAGGCATTGAGGCATACAGGTTCTGTATCCTGTATGCTGTATACGGCATCCTGTGGCACATTTGCCCACAGATGTTACAGCAGGGCCTGTAGATCCTTATCTATCACACCAGCAGTTGGTGGCAGTGTGTCGCTCCGCAGCAGAGGCAGTATTGAAGTGTTAATCAAGAGTCCTCCATACTTGAACCACAACCATCATTGGATTCCAAACAGAATCTGGATTTGTCACTAAAGACAATACGGTTCCATTCCATTGCAGTCCAGGTTTCTCATTCACAACACCTCCCGCAAACTGAAGGTGTCACTGACTAGCTGCCAATGGCAGGACACGTAATGTGCACTGTGACAACAAATTTCCTTCTGCTAAGCACCTGGAAATGGCCCTGGCAGAGACCGAGGTGTGTAGTGAAGGTTCCATCTGCGTCTGGATCTGCGTTTTAATCCTCTCTACTGAAGGTCTTTCTGGGCCATTCAGAGCCTGTTCGTCACATGTGCGTGCCCTCACTGAACCAACCTGCATCTGGCCAGCTAGGTCAGTTGATTCAATTCACTGAAATGACCATCCTGATTTTCTCAGTCCAATGATGCATCCCCTCTTCAGTCAACTGGGCAAAATGTCTTCAAGTGCATTGAAGAGGCATGTCTAGCAGTCAACAATTACAGCATTTAGCAGACGCCCTTATCCAGAGCGACTCTCAATTGACACAGTCTTACAATCCAAGCAATTGTGGGTTAAGGGCCTTGCTCAAGGACCCAACAGTGGCAGCTTTGGCTGAGGCGGGATTTGAACCCTAGATCTTCTGGTTCATAGTTCTGTACCTTAACCACTAGGCCACCACACTCCCAGTCCCAGTCCCAGTCCCAACAATCTGTCATCAAGAGGTAAACTACCCAAAAGTAGCCTCTGAAAACCTTTTATAGGGCAGCAGGGGAAGCAATTTAATGCCCTTTTGTGGCAAGACCCAGTATTTAATCACACCCCACTTGTAATCATTTGAATATCTGCATGAGATGTAACTGCATACTGAGTTTTGCAGTAATCCAACATTTCCATCTGGGTGCTTTATTTTTTTGTCAATGAGTATATTTAAATATACTCTTATAATGTAAGGAGAATGTAGAGAGAATAACCTTGCATATTGTTCAGTTCAGAAGCAGGAAAGTTTATACCTGAGCATCTCTTCCTTTGCTTAAGCACTGTTTCTTCTGCTCTGCAGACGCAGCCCATTCAATCTGTTACGAAGCCAAAATAACAGTTACTCAGTCAATACAGCCACAGGAAAACAGCAAAGTAGAACAAAATAGTTATGGAACATCACTGTGACTTAATGGTGATGTAACTCACGGAAGTGTTGTTATGGACAACTGATATATTTGCTGCATCCAGGACATACAGGGCCTCTCTGGCCCCCACATATAACCTTCCAGCTCCATCCTCTAGCAACAGAGTGCTGTAGTGTACAGTCAAACCGTGGAAATGGTTACATCCCAGAAGCCCTGTAACCAGAGTCAGAATCAGAGTCCCAGTTAGAAAACAAGGACACACATGGCCAAATGGTGTCAACAACACACTGGCATACTTACATCAAATCAGACCACTCTGCAAACCTCAAGGGTAAGCATCTCAGAGAGGTGCATGAGGAGACTGAAATCCATGCCACAGCTGATCAAACAACTGAATCAAAGAATCCCAGAAAAATTATAAAATGATTCTCCCAAACAGCAAAAGCTGGGCAGTGGTCCAAGAGCATAACCAGGAGGGACTAATACAGAGAGAGCAGAAAAGCACTAATCTGCATTAAGCTGAGTCATGAGCACCCTTCAAAGTTGTAGCAACCTTCTCCTTTTAATGCTGCATCTCACCCTACTGCCAGAGATGGAGGACAGAAGGAGATTACTGCACTGATGTCATACTTCCATTCTTTTTACAAATGAATGATCTGAAATGTTTACATTACTCCAAGTGTCACATTGATGGCCAATATTTGCTTTGTGTTTACACTGGAGTCATAATCCAAAACAAGTAACAGTCAGCCTCATCCAAAATTCATTCATTCATTTTCTTAACAGCTTAATTCTGATCAGGGTCGCGGGAGAGCCGGTGCCATTCATAGTGACTCTCACACACTAGGGGCACTTTAGAGACACTAATTACCCTAACATGCATGTCTTTGGACTGTGGGAGGAAACCGGAGTACCCGGAGTAAACCCATGCAGACACAGAAAGGACCCAGACCATCCAAAATGTTATCCATAAATACATGCCCACAGTTGGGTCAAAACACAAATAGACTTGCCCAAGTAGTTTAAAACACAGTATGACTCTTTATATAAACCATTTTCTAAATGGCATGCAGGCCAGAACATGTTGGACAAGCATGATCATTTTCTTTCTCAGCACAATTCTGTATCATTCCCTGCAAAAAGACAACAGATGGGTTTTTCAGAATCCACAACAAAGGCACGGTATAATATGAAGTTGGATGCAGCTAATATATAGCTGCACTTTGAACTTGGATGTAGAAAACAGACTATCCCAGCTACTTCATAAAACGGTTATTTTTTTTACCTTTCAACCCTCATTATCCCTGCCAGGATGGCAGAGGGACTCCAGATCCTATCCGCAAAATTCACAGGACCTAAACAAGCATGCATTCTGAATAAGTCCATTAAGAGCTGAGTAGGGATCACAGCTGTAGCGCCTGTTAATCATCCCACGATATGGCCTTCCCCCCTCAGGCACTGCAAATCATGTCCGTCTGATGCTCGGTCTGACCCCACCATGACTTGAACTTTTGCTGCTATATGTCACCTGGGCACTTTCAGTTAAAATTATATACTTTATCATAAGCAATTGAAGCAAATGTATCAAAAAATGGAAGGAACCAATCTGATGTGCTCACTTGCATATCAATACATTTAAAAGAGGTATACAATCCCCCAGTACATCTCAAAATGCATTCTGCTTGTTCTATTCGCATGCTGTTAGCCAATCAGGGTGTGCCATGTCAAAGCTATGAGAATCTACACTGTAGGGATCAAGAAAGGTCAGAACAGGCCTAAGGGTTGTGTGTGTATGTGTGTATGAGGAGAGGTCACACAGCTGAGTTATGCTGGAAGATGATGTTTTGAGAATATGTCCAAAGGCAGTTGCATGGAGTATTTTCAGTCCCACGTGATAGTGAAACACTAGTATTATATAAATGCCATTAAAGAGAGATGACACTGTAATGTATAATTAGCATATAGGTATCTTGCAATGCACAGCATTCTTACACATAATTTCCTCATTCAAAGGTGGGACCATCGCACAGTGGTTAGCATTGACACCTCACAGCTCCAGAAACCAGCATTAGAGTCCCAGCCTGATCGCTGCCTTTGTGGAGTTTGCATGTTCTCCCCATGTCTGCCATTCAGATGTTTTCAACCATTCAGATGTTTTGAAGTTGTGTTGCTGGATCAAGCATTAGCAATTTAATACTACAACATGTTTGAATGTTTTATATTATATATATATATATATATATAATTGTGGGTTAAGGGTCTTGCTCAAGGACCCAACAGTGGCAGCTTGGCAGAGGTGGGATTTGAACCCTAGACCTTCTGGTCCAGGGTCCAGTACCTCAACCAAGTCACGTCAAGTCAGATCTATTTATATAGCGCTTTTTACAATGTCTCAAAGCAACTTTACAAGTTTAGATTACCTCCTAATAACTACGTCCAGTCCCAAACTGAGCAAGCCTAGGGAGACAGTGGCAAGGAAAAACTCCCTGAGTGTTATAGGAAGAAACCTTGTTAGGACCAAGACTCAAAAAGGGACCCAACCTCCTTGGGCGGCACAGATGATACATCTAAAAACGAAACTAAAGTCATGGAGTCATAGTTCAAATAAAATGTGAAATATGCACATCGGCATTACGTGGCCTGGGTATGATGGGGCTGTTCACCGTTCCTACATTCTTATTCCACCAAGTACATCTGAACTGACCTCAAAACTTCACATTTGTAATGCACTGTAAACTAACTGCCAAGTGTATTGTTTTTTTGGGGTTTAAAGTCCTGGCATAATAATATAGTATTCCATTGTTGTGAGACAGTTGCATGGGTGGGTGTATATTGGCAGTTTGACAACAGCTTTGAGTGTGGCTCAGCCAATCAGACTGTACAACCCGATCTCTTGTATAAGTGGTATTAGGGATGGCTGTTTGATTTTCGAACACTGTAATAAGATTAGTATCAAAACAGAGACTCTTCCTGTGTATAAGAAAGGGCAGTGGACATTTGAAACAGGGATATCAAGAATTATATGAGAAATAATAACATATGAAATAACTTCATTTGTCACATGCCAAATCATTGTCAAAGAAACTAGAAACTGAACAAATAATATGATCACTGGATCCATGGATAATGTTTGCTCTGCTGTTAAGGATGTTGCCTGTTGTTAAGGATGTTTGTCTATTAGACTAAAGTTGGCATTCCCTCTCTCAAACTGCTCACATACTGATGTGGTTATTTCTAATATTTTAATCAGGTTTGAGCTAGCTACGCCATCACTTTTAATAACTGTCTGGCATGAGGCACATGTTGTCTCATGGATTTTAACCATGCCTTCATTTCCTTTCAGCCATATCACATAGCACTGTCGAATACTTTTCTTCTTTCTTTGTGTGCATGTGTGTTTTGGTACATGCATAAAACAGAGCGAGCCGGTAGAAATGGTAGATGGAGCAATAGTTCACACACAGTAATAATGATTTTAAAGGATCCCATTCAATCCCTCCCCTTATTCTGGTCAGGGTCACTGGGGCTATGGAGCAGTACACTGTGCATTGCAGGGTTCTGTAATGTTGCCAACCCAGCACAGGATTCAAACCCAGGCCCTCAGGAACTGCTGGCTTCCAGCAATTTGCTCTTACATCCAAGCCATAGGAGTTACACATGCCGATAAATACGTAAAAGCAAGGATCTACAAAAATATATTTGTTTGAACAGAAGCCGGATTGAGAAACACTTCTCTAGATTTCCATGTCGAAAGAGTCAACACAGTATCAAGGCCACATGCTTTGTTTGCCTGCCGTGTGAATATGTAGCTGCTGTTCACTGTTGTGTATGCACTCAACCTTAATCATGAACCTTGCTCTGACATAACAAAAAGCATCGTGATCATCATGTGTTTCATAGTGTACTGTGTGTGTGTGTGTGTGTGGTTGTGACAACTGAGTCACTCCTACCCCCTGGTCCAAACAGAATCAGACAGGAGGACTAGGAAGTCGTGTGCAATGAGGCACACTGAAGCTCCAGTGACATGGGTGAGACCAGTCATCCGGAGATATGTTGAGCATTAAATAACCATAGTCATGCATCACCTAGAGCATAAGCCTCATACATGCATATTTATTAAAGTGACCAAGGAGCTATTTGATTATTTATTATCAATTGAAGTAATATTTCAAGATGTGTGCTTATCAATGATTCAGATCAAGGATTCGCTGCCTCCTTACCGTGGGCCACACTTCGAAACTAAAGGGGTGGGCAACATATCTTTAATATGCTGATGTGCTTAAGTGGGTGGAGGGAGTGCTGCCAACTGAATGTAAAAGCTCTGTGCCAATATCAGTGTGCACACACACAGGGACTGAACCAAACAGCCTAACTCGATGCAGCAGCAGTGTTAGCAACAACCCCATTCATTTTTGCCTATGTGCGACTACAGGTGATGACTAAACAAACATTGCCTGGCAGAAGTCTTGTATCTGGAATTACAAAGCACCAAATGTGGCCTTGCTTTCTGGGGTGTTCCTAATGAAGGTCCTTACGTGGGATGGTATAGCCAATTTCTACAGAATGTTCATGTACATGTTTCTTGAGAAATGTGTGGGCAGTGTATCTGGTTTTAGAAAGATCCAATCTATTATTCAATTTCTCAACAAATATTTACCAAATTAATAAACCCTGTACCACTGTCTTATGCAATTTTAGCCCACTGTTTTAAGCCTACTTGTGATTTATCTTTATTACATTTTTCCCAAAATAACTTCTCAGTTTTAAGTGCTATACAACTAGGTGGGATTGCAGAATGGGCAGCACCACCTTTCCAAAGCTCATGAATTAAATCAGGTATTTGCCCACGCCTGTCAAATGCCAATTTCCACTCTATATTACTGAATGTGGCACATGAGACTTGCTTTTTTTTTTCTTAATAGCCAGAGAACTAGTGATTTGAACAAAATATTATCCGTGCAGCATTATGGTAAAGCATCTATGAACAGGCAAACCATAGATTTAGAGCTTAATTTAAAATATCCACTGCATGTCTCGTGAAATCTGTGTTTTGCATTTGCAAAAATGTTTGGACTGGTTCAACTACTGTTAAAATTCCAATTAATGTTTGTTTCAGGTTTTCAGGTCTCTCAGTACAGGTGAACATAATTATTGTCTGGGGTAATTACATATGCTACATATGCAGTTAAAAGGGATTAAGTTGAAAAATACCGGAGCATTCCTTTACACTCAGTTTAATCCTTCAAAAGAAAGAGCCATGTTTTGAAACAACCATATACCTCTGAGCAGCCACAAAACTATTGTTATATTTTAAGGGGTGCACTAGATGGGACCTGAATCTGTGGAAGCCTGTGGCTCTGTGATTGTCATTGAAATTGTAATTTACATTTACAGTATTCGAATGCCCACCTATAGCCGAATGACCTTAAAACCATGCATGGTAAAATACAAGTAACTGTGGGGTTAAGGATTGCAAGATCCAGTGGCGGCAGCTTGGCAGTGCTGGACTTGAATCCCTAGACCTTCCTGGTCACTAGTTCATCTTATCCACTGCACCAGTACACCTAATTGGCTTTTGGCCGTAACCACGCACTAGTGGTCCATGGTATCTAAATAAGCTTAAGTTTTATATAACTTACACTATACACTCGACCACCTCAGAACTTTGTTGAATTCAGTTTTTCAATTCATTTTTGTCTAGAAAAAATTTTGGTCGTTCTCGAACGTTTGCTTGGGACTACTCGTTGCACTTGCTTAACTGTATCAGTTTTTGGAGACTCTTTTTTCCGATTCACGATTCAATGAGTCATGATTCAATACACCTGATTCTGAGTCCCACCATCTCTTTGAGATCTGAGCTCTGCTCAGAAGGAGATCTGCACTGTTTTTTATCATGTTTTTTCTTCAATGTTTACATCCTACAGTACTGTATTGTGAGTGCAAATACATCTCCTGGTCCCTAAAAAGGTTCGTTTTATAAGAGGCCACTGAAAGCAAAACAGAAATTTAATGCTCCACCAGAACACATGCTGAAGTTCCCTTCACCAAAGGTATGTGTTTTTTGCCTCATCCTTGGTAACACTATATTATTAACATAAGCCTTTGTAATGATTTGGCCATCTGTAGGTTTAAATGTAAATCAGTTTAACATTAACTTAACATACTTACAGGAGGCGGAATCTCCCTACAGCACCATCTGTAAACTGCCGTCATTTTGTGGTGACTGGAAAATGCGAATAAGCCACCTTCAGCCTCCTCTCCACTATGACACACCAAACACTCATTAAACTCCTCAGTTTATGTTACATTTAACTTATGATGGATTTGTTGGAACATATCCCCTTTGTAAATCAGGGAGAACCTGTACAATACAACTCCATTAATGCATACAATGCCTTAGACAGTGTGGATTCTCTGGGGGTCTGGAACTGATTAATTCAATTCACATTATTCATTATGGAAACAATTTGCTCTGTACTCGTTGTTGTGTAAAAACAATTTACAGATACTAGTAAAACCTACTATAATATCCTAAAAAAGCTCTCTGCACAAACTCTAAATGTACAAACAGAAAGCATCATTACTAGCTGCTGCTATTTTTATGTGAAAAACAGAAGATTCTTCATATCCCAAAACCGCACTCTGGTCCACACAGATCATCAGTATCTCTATAAGCATGTTCTTCCAAGAATAGGCTTATGAAGACAGGAAAAGAAATCAATGTATAGAGTGAATACTGTATATATGTAACGCAGAAAAGCAGGCAGTAAGCTAGAAATGTGGGATGTTTACGCATTACACTTCTGGCCTATGCTTCTGTCAGCAGCCAGGGCTCAGAAGACATCAATACATTCTCAGAAACAGCATTAATGCTACACAGAGAAGCAGATAATCCCTTAGTAGGTAGTAAAAATCACTTTGTTCAAAGAGGAGAGTAGGTAAATCTAGATGGCTGTCCAGTATTGCCCAGTCCGTCTGTAAAAAACTTAGGGGTCACATTTGATTCAGATCTCTCCTTTGATGCGCACATTAGCAGCATCACTCGAATTGCTTTCTTTCAATTACGTAATATCGCTAAACTTAGAAATATCCTCTCTTTTAATGATGCAGAGAAACTTGTTCATTCCTTTATAACCTCAAGGTTGGATTACTGTAACGCCTTACTTACTGGATGCTCTAGTAAATCTATAAATAAACTTCAGTTAGTTCAGAATGCAGCCACCCGAGTGCTAACTCGAACTAGAAAATTTGTTCATATCACTCCTGTTCCATCATCACTACACTGGTTACCAGTCAAATTCCGCATTGATTACAAAATACTTCTCATAACTTATAACGCTTTACATGGCCTGGCCCCACATTATCTGAGTGAACTCTTCGAGTCTTACAATCCAACTCCTCTACTTCGTTCGCAGGGTACAGGACTTTTAGTTCCTAGAATTAAAAAAGTCACTTTCATGCGAGACTCAGACACTCTCCAAAATTTTAAGTCTATGCTAAAGACATATTTATTTGCGCAGGCTTTTGACTAGATTTAGACCAGGATGCATGGCTTTGGTCACTGGGGCCGGAGTCTGGAGTCATGTCTGGCCTGCCTGCCTTGTCCGTTAGTCGGGAGTGTCGAGTGAACTGAACTGGGCTTCGGTCCTCGTGATCTTGACTCATGCATCCTTGCCTTAGAATAAGGGCAGAGCTGGGGGTTCATAGTCAAAGAGTTATGGTGATCAGAGACGTTGGGTTGCTGTCTTCTGCCCCCTGTGGGGTTGCCAATGTCTCATGTGATCCCTCTTGGCTGTGTTACCTACCAGTTCTCCTCTTTCTAGCTATGCTGCTATAGCTAATGCTGCCGGGGTCTCATGCTACACATGGCATCAGTGATTGTTAATAAACCCTGTGCTCTTAATCAATAACTAATTACATTTTCTGTTTTCTCTCTGAGCTGTGTTCCGTTACCAGTTCCTGCCCCACACATGATGTTCATCCGCTGCAGCTTCACTCATCAGCTCTAGCCCCATCATACCCGGGCCACCTAATGCCGATGTGCATACTTCACATTTTTTCACTTTGACTCCATGACTTTAGTTTCGCTCGTAGATTTATCATCTCGCGCCCAAGAGGTTGGGTCCCTTTTTGAGTCTTGGTCCTCTCCAAGGTTTCTTCTTTCTTCCTAGAACTAGGGGAGTTTTCCCTTGCCACCGTCGCCCCTAGGCTTTTGGCCTCAATGGTGGGATTGGACGTAGTTATTAGGAGATAATGTAAACTTGTAAAGTTGCTTTGAGACAATGCTCCATTGTAAAAAGCGCTATATAAATAAATCTGACTTGACTTGACTTGACTAGGTTGAAGTTGCCCAGATTACATTATAATCTGCGAGTTTCAAAGGCATGTAAACTTTTTTTTCACAATCTGGTGTGATCCTCTTATGCAGCAGTAATGTTTCCAAATAATGTTAATGTCGATCAGTCAAGGTACTGATACAGCAAAACTGTTCCAAACCATGAAACTACCACCACCGTGTTTCACAGATGGGATAAGGTTCCTATGCACTGTTTCTTTTCTCCACACATAAGACGTATAATTTAAACCAAAAAGTTATATTGTGTATTGGATAAAGATAAATGAGGTAAAACGTTATGCTTTGGTTTGTTTAGCCACTAACAGCATAATACAAATACGAATACTTCAGCGATATTTCATTGCACACCACTACAGCAGACAGGGAAGCAGGTCTGCACGTCTACACACCACTACAGCATAAAAACTAGGGCATGGGAGATATCACTAAACCCAGAAACCTTAGACCTGAGCCACTCAAAAACACACATATACACATCTCTCACTCTGTCTCTCTCCCTACCCCTCATGCACACATCCCAGGAGAATACAGTACAAATGTAGGTCAATGACATCTCAGTCAAGGAAAAAATAAGATGATCTGAAAATACAGAAGCCCTTTTTGAAATCATAAAAATCAGGGTCAGTTCTATGCTGTTCTCCTTTTCAGGATAAGATATGAGCATTTGAACATTAGGCAACAATGGTGATTTGGTGGAAAAAGCAAGCTGCTGGAAACTGAAGTCCCTGAGAACCTGGGTTCCCAGGTGGAACTTGCAACGTGAAGGTCAAGCGGTGTGCAGAACTCTGAGATGGACTGGCACCCTTCCAGGATTACCTCTGCCTGCATTCAGTGAAGGGTCAAGGACGATGCTTCCCTCTCCAGCCCTACCTACCACAGACATGGAAAATTATGTGTCTGTGTGACCCCCAACCTGGCCAGAAGGCACCTGCATGACTCAATCCCAGGTCACAGTGGTGATTTGCTTGTGAATTATATTATCACATAATGAATATTACAGAATGTTAATATTCAATACTTCAGCTTTACCAAAATTATACTAAATTGTTTATAGTACAGTTGAACCTTAATAGGTTCCAGAAGTTCTTAATCAGAATAAGATTTCCCCATAAGAAGAAATCCATTCCCAACCCTCAAATATTAGTTTTTTGCCTATATTTGTATGTATTTAATAATTAAGCAAATTAATTAGTTAATTCATACAATGCATGAAATAAGTGAAAGTAAAGTGAAACTTTATAGCCACTGAGGCGAACGCAGTCTCAGTACATGAGGGTGAGTCTGAAATCGCACCAGTAGACTGATATACATATACATAATATAATAAAAAATAATATAATATAATATACATAATATGTCAATGGTCACGCCCTAGTTATTCTTCTTTTGGGCTTTATTTCGATTGGCATACCGTATTGGTGACCATTGAGTGTTTTATTTGGGGTGTCTATATGTGAAGTCCAAATTTTTGTTCGAATTTGGAGGCAAACAAAATCAAATTGACCGTACATTGTCCAAACTGTAGTATTCAAACAAGTGTTTTCAGCATACTACTGGTCCATTAGCTCAGAGCACACAATTTGATTAAAAAACTACAACCTCATCCTCCAATTCTCTCCCAATAATATCCTTACAGAAAATGAATTCTGTAAGCTGAAGGCCATGTCCACATCAAACAAAATGCATTTAGTTAGTCAAGCAAATTTGGTTAGTCAGTAAAATGCTTGGCCTTATCCCAACCTCAGAACATTATTCATGATTAATCATCATTTGGCTGCATTATTGTGGTAGAGATGTGTGCTAGACCCATTTGATTACTGTATAAGCAAGTGTTCACATCATGCTAGGCACAAAGTGTGCTCTGCATACAAAGGCATTCTATATAGCTAAAGTTTGTGGGCACACAACATCCCAAAACCATTGGACAAAATCCCAACCATTCTAAAGCCTAATCCTGAATTCGCTGGATGCAGACAGGGTGCCAATCTATTGTAAGATTCATTAAACATAACACTCGACCATTACGTTGCAAGTTTTGCTGAGGATTTGAACCCAGGCCCTCAAGAACGGCCATTAATCTCAATTGTATAAGATAGGGCTGGGATTAGAGTTCTGTGAACTTACACTGTTTTTCTTCACTTTTTTTTTAAGTCTTTCCTCTCCTTTTTATGTACGTCAAATACTAACAGTGTTAGTTGGATGGTGCTCTTGGGCTGTTGACAATTTGTTCTAGCACAAGGTTATGTCTATTCAAAACAATACCAAGGTCGTCTGTAAGTCCTTCAGGATAAGAGCTTCTACTAAATGCTGTAAATGTAAACATTAATAAATGTGTAGACTGTCACGACATTTCACAACAAAAGAGCTCTGTGTAGACCAGCCATGACATTTCACAAAAACTTATGAGCTCACTTTGTGCACAGTGACCCTGCCATGCTAAAACCAGAATGCACTGAGCCTCTTGTTACTCCTAGGCACTTCAAAATAACACTTATGGTTTCCATTTATCATACACAAGATATATACATGCTGATTAACTGACAAAAGTGGTACAAGAGACTGACTTGGTTGGGTATGTGAAAAAGAGTACTCTTCTCTAGAACTGCTTACATAGGTCATGGATACACACAGGTTTTCTCTAGGTGGAGTTCTAATAGTCTAGTTTGTATTTCATGCCTCATAGCATGTGCTGTGTGAACTGTGTGAACTAGGCCAGGACTTGAGAGAGGCCACTAATAACACATAAATCTCAGGCTGTCTTCAGGACTTCACAGAAAACTGTGTCACATGTTTAAAGAGACCAGGGAACAAAAGAGCATCCAAGGATGTAATACACATATGTTTTTATTTATTTATTCTTTATGTTAGAATAGTCTTACCTTTGAAAACCACAGTGGTCCTTGGAATAACATCCAAGACATGTTCAGGTCCAAAAGGAAAACCCAGCAGCACAGATGCTAAGCAGCAGAGAAGCGTCACTGTGATAGCAGGCAGCTCTGGCAGCAGCATGATCATCATGATCAAAATATTAGTACAGATGGGTCTAGAATCCTTCCAGATCCTTTTGAGACCACTTTATCTAGCTTTTCAGCAGCGCAGTCACTGGCTGGTAACCCATCCACCTGCTGTCAAACGTTTCTCTCTGTATGGAAAAACAAAAATATTTGCTTAATCAGAATCAGGTATATTCACAAATTATCAGTATTCATTGACAAGAAGGTAATTAGCCTTACATGCAGTTGCCATCACAATACATTTCCTACAGGAAACTATCCTCAGGGGTGATCATATTAGTGAACATGACAACCTCACTCAGCTACACAAATTCACAGTTCCTTAGCAAGCAATTCAAGAACAAGAACTGAATATAAATTTAACGGAGAAAATTATAAAATGCTTAATCATTAAAATCATCATGTTAAAATATTAATTAATAAATGTCATTCTTAAGGAATGGATTTGTTGTGCTGGTGTGGTCTGATTAGACACTGGGTCTTGCCCTAAGCGTGCTTCCCCCTGCTGTTTACAAAAAGCCCCTCAGAGGCTACTTTTGGGTAGCATACATCTTGATGAGACATCAATGATGTTCAGGTTTATGGAGGCCTTATGGTGAGGAGCAAAACACTGCCACAACTGCTGGTATGATGATCTGGGGAGCCATCGCATACGACAGTCGGTCACCCCTAGTAGTGATACAAGGGACACTAACAACTCAGAGATCTGCAGGACATCCTGTAGTCACATGTGTTGCCTCTCAAGTCAGAGCTTCCAACTGGTATTTTTCAGCAGGATAATGTTCGCCCACACAGGGTTTCCCAGGAGTGTCTCCACCAGATTGCAACACTTCCTTGGCCTGCCCGGTCGCCACATTTATCACCAGTCGAGCAGTTATGGGACCAGCTTGGACGTCTTCAGCAAACTATGAGTGTGGATTATCTACAGGCCCAGCTGTGGGCAGATGTGTCATAGAGGCATGTCTAGCAATCCACAATCTCTCACCAAGAGGTAAACTACCCAAAAGTAGCACCTGAGAACCTTTTTATAGACTGCGGGGGAAGCATTTTTACTCCCTCTTGTGGCAACAGCCAGTGTCTAATCTGACCACATCTGTAATCATTTACATATCTGCCTGCAAAGTAACAGCATGCCACTTTTTGCAACAATCTGATATTATTATCTGGTTGCTTTATTTTTTTTGTCAATTAGTGTATCTTTTCCAGCTTATTTAGACATTTTTCCTCATAACATTCAAATAAAAATGAGCAATTGATCTGAAAATTAGGTTTAGAAATGTAAAACTACAGTAACAGGTCAGGAATAGAGTGATCAGCCCATGTTATAATATCTCAGGCAGCCATCTTTTACTTTAACCACAGCCATCAATCTGTTTGGACATGTCTCTGCCAGCTTTACACCTTCTAGTCCTCATCACAGTGTGTTATTTTTTGGTGGTGTGCTTTAGGGTCATCATCAACCAATCCACAACATAACGTAGTCACCAAACAATTATCCAAACCAAGTATCCTACTAATTATGTTTTTTTTCACTTTGTAGTTGAGCCATTTTTAAAAGTTTTATTGTCCATTTTATCAGTTTCACTTACCATATATAGTACTGTACTTTACTGTACTTTATTTTTCAATTAACATTCTGCTTATTCTTTATTTATATTTTAGTGGTCATGGCATGTTGTAGTTCTACAATTACAGATTGTAGTCCATCTGTTACTCTACATACTCTGTGTGCCCTCTTTACTCTGTTCCCTAATGATGAGGATCCGCACAGAACCACCACAGATCAGGTATTATTTGGGTAGTGGATCAGACAAAGCAGTGCTGCTGGAGAAATTAAACATCTCATTGTCACTCACCAACCAAAAATGTCCAGCCACCAGCATCCTGTAGGCAACATCAAAGTATGCAGAGAAACAAATGAACTACAGTCTGTAATTGTAGAACTTCAAAGTGCTTCTATATGGTAAGTGGAACAGAGATACTGGATAATGAGTGTAGATACAAGCAGGTGTACCTAATAAAGTGATTGGTGAGTGTATAATGAGTCATTTATCATTAGGGCAACTGTCATAGCACTGATCACAAGCCATGATTAATATTATGTCTGATTTTACCCTCAATCTCTCAGCAATTCAAGCTAATAACCCAATTTGGGATTTTTCTGGTTTATTTTATTTTTAAACCGTTTATTTAAAAAACATAATCTGAATGCTGGTCACCTATCTGGAATGTGCTAGCACTTTACGTAAGATTTTAAGACAGAAATATATTCCATAAGCCAACATAAGTGATCAGTGATACAAAACTGTATTGTATAGTATCGGTATGGAGTCTCCCTGTCCCCTTGCCTGCTACAACAGTCTTCAACCGTCTAAAAAGGCTTTACACTGGCTTTTGAATTATGACTGTAAGCTGTGGCCAAGCTCTACATCAAAGTTGGCAAACCTTTTATTTATGGAATTAATGGTAGAAAGTCTATATATGTCTTTGGAAGATGGAAACCCTAACCCATAAGAAGTTTGTCTCTGATAAGCTAATAAATGTTAAATGGTTTAAACATAATATTTAACATTGAAAATGATCCAGTCCTCCCCTTGCCTCACAAATGGTATGATCCAAGTGATGGCTCACATGTGGCTCACATGCTCAGCATTAATGGAAATTTGTCAGGTGTTCTTCCTTCACAAATGTGGGAACGGTAGTCCAAAATAAATTTTAAATGTACAGATTTTTGGGGGGAAAAACAGGGGATGTTTGTCTCATTGTGTGCTTAGCAGCCCTAAAGCTTTGACTCTAGAATCACCCATGGGTTCACCAATTCACCAATGCAGACTGATGTCTGATTTATTAAGCAACGACTACAAGTTTACAGTCACTCAGAAATACATACCCTACTTATTTTCTAAAAGCTTGAAGCAGATGGATCTGTTTGATCTGAAATCCACTGATTAAGAAATCAGCAATTTTCATTTACAACATTTTTCAAATCCATATCAAGCACAATGAAATTCCAGAACAAATGGGGGTTGATGTTCTAGAGTATAATCCCATGTATGCCATGCACAACATGTGAACACTAAACTGGAGCCTATGATTAAACCTACCCAGGATAGAACATCTCCCCCACAGTTTAAATTAGCCAAAAGAACCAAGAGTATCGACATTAATATATAAGAACCAGAGCCTCCAATACTGTCAGTATGCCTTTTGATCCTTATGTTAATGTAGAACCAGCTCGGCCTACATACATCCTTCTCTTTACCAGTATAAGATAAATGGATTATGGCACCAGCCTGAATTAACAGCGAGAGAAGCCAAAGAAAAGCAGCAAAATAAATTCAGTTTAGCCCTGTTCGACAATGTTGTTGTTGTTTTTTCGAAAGGAAGGCATTTACATTATCTAATAACAAGTGCGGGTAGTGCAGCAGCATAAGATGCTAGCCCACCACTGCAGCAACCCGAATTTGAGTTGTGTCGGTGCTTCTGGCTGGGCCAGACATCAAGCAGACACAAATGGATGTACCTGAGGGAGTAGAGACCAGGCAGAGGTACAGGGTAACAGCTATTCCTAACCCGCCCTGTGATGGACTGGCACCCCTTTCAGAGTACATGCTCACCTGCACCCCATGAATGTGGGTGAAAAATAACAAGAGCACATAAATAAAGTTTTCTCATGTCACCCCACTGCTGAGTTCTCTTCACTGTCTCCCTGTAGCTGCCTGCATGAAATTCAAAACCCTGATGCTCATCTACAAAGCCAAAAATGGAACAACAACTTCTCACCTAAAGGCTCGAACCAAACCACGGTTTGTACCTCGTACCCTCTGAGGCGTGAGCTTGGCTCGACTGGGTCTTCCACTCAAGATTAAAGGAAAACAAGCATCAAGACTCTCCGTCCTGGGATCCATGTGGTGAAATGAACTTCCACTGAATGTCTGAATGTCTGAGTCTCTTGCTGTCTTCTAAAGACACACCTTTTCACTAAGCACTTAAGTAAAGGCTGAAAATGCAATTTAATATATATATTTAAAAAGCTTGCTTTTGTGTTTTGTGATTTACCCAGAACAGATCCTAGCAGGTTCTGGTTGAGTTGTGTTCTTGGGCTACTGTTTATTTGTACTAGCATGAGGTAATGTCTACTAAGAAGAATATAAAGCACATATGTAAGTTGCTCTGGATGAGGGCATCTGCTACATATTGTAAATGTAAGTGTAAATGACGATTAATTGCATTTAATAATTAACAAATGCAAAATTTACAACTGTTTTGTATTTTTTTGGCTTATTTCCATTTGAACCTAAAGATTCCCTTGAAAAAAACACTACACAATCACAGGCATGGACAATATAAGCTCCAACAGAATACTTTTTAATAATGTAACATTTAGAACACACACACACACACACACACACACACACACACAAAACCCACAAGTAAAGCATACAAGTAAAGCATACATTTTTTTATTGAAATTTTCCTTTTATTAAGCACTTTCATAAGAAACAGCATGGGCAAGCTGTTATCTCATATGTTAGTGTGCCTACACGTATGGCAGTTGCACAGCTAATGAGCAAAACCGCACAAGGATGTGTAAAAAATCATGTACACCCCTCAATGACTCTGTTTCCTATAGGCTAATTGTGCACTATATCATATGTAAAGTGTAAATAATGAAGAACGACTATCGGATATTTCAGACAGAGCCCATTATTACAGGTGGTCCACATGGCCAAGCAATGTGATTACAAATTATTGGTGTTAAAATATTATTACATATCATTATTGTGTTAAAATGTAGGCTCCGTTTACAAAAATATTACTGCATCCAACTACAGAAGCACATTATTATTCAGCAAGTGAAACTAATATAGGCACCCACAAACTAGCTGCACAACTTCTTTATCCGCAGTCTTTACCTGGCAGAAGTGACACTGTTATTAAGGCAAATGGAGGTGTAACCAAGAATTAGTGAAAAACACATTCGTTTTGGACCAGAGATATTTCAGGGTAATACATACTGAGATTCAGTTAACATATTGAGAGTAATGGACAGTTGGACAGTGCAGCAATCAAATACACCAGCCCACCACTGCAAGGTCTGTGGTTCAAGTCTCAGCATGATATTCCACATTTAGGTCATTTATCAGACGCCCTTATCCAGAGAGACTAACATGATACAGTCTTACAATCCAAGCAATTGTGGGTTAAGAGTTTTGCTCAAGGACCCAACAATGACAACTGTACAAAGGTGAGATTCAAACTCTGGATCTTCTGGTCTATAGTCCAGCACCTTAAATGCTATGCTACCAACATAATCTACATCGAGAAGGCAAAGTGTTCATCTATATAAAAGATTCTTTGTGTATTTACAAAAAACACTCTAATAAAACAGATCACAGAGTAATGAAGGCTTGTCTATGCTTATCCGAACAACTTTGTCGATGTGTTTGGTGCAATTTCTCTTTCACTCATTTTTAATGATTAATTCATTGATGACCTAAACTGATTAAAGCAACAGGGTGACATATTCCTGCCCCTTTAAAACTCTTCTTACAGAATTCGTTACAGATCCATTCAGTCTCTCTTTTCTTGAGTTAAGTTCTGTTAACAGGCTAATTACACACATACACACACATATGAAACAAACTCACAGTACAGATAATCAATATATCTGTTTGATTTGTGATAACCAAGTGCTATTTATTCAGGCTATAAGAAGGTTAAAAGGATTAGATTGATTAGACTGACTAAAGCATAGTGCATAATCAATTGCATGCGTCTGAAAATGAAAAAGAAAACCAGTAATTGCCTGCTTACGCCATTGCTGAAGCCAGATGCGAAACACAACTTAGTCTGACATTGAATTCAGTATGAGTATTGCGAGAGAAGAGTCATGATTCCACACCACTGCGGCATTTTAAAGGGCGCTTCTAGCACACTTTATAAGTCACCTTCACTTGCATGGTTCAGCTTAAGCAAGGTGTGGAACATAAGCAGGTGCATTCGCAAAAGCAAATGCGTGATCTATAGAGCAGGCTATGCAAGAGAGAGTAGAAGACGGAATCCAGTTACTGTACCTGACATCGTGCATCCTCAGAACAGAAATAACCAATGCAGCGCGTTTCCGTAGAAACCGACAGAGCCCGCGTCCTGCAGAAAGAGCGCGCGATGTAGCACTGCAAACAGCGCGGGTTCACTGGCCCAGGTGAGGACACGCCTCCTCATAAATATGCATACGGTTGACATTGCAGCCCCGCCCCTTATAGCGGTAAATCCAGCATCACAGAAGAAAATAGCAAAACAAAAAGCTTAAAAAACTCAAATAAATTGCCTTCTTTCGGTTGCTCCCCATTAGTCTTCGCCACAGCAGATATTAGACTTAGCACAAGTTTAAACGCAGGATGCCCTTCCTGACGCAAACCGTCACAATTTCATCCGGGCCTTGAGAAAAATACATATTACAGTGGTGCTTGAAAGTTTGTGGAACCCTTTACAATTTTCTTTTTTTTCTGTATTAAAAAAACAATAAAATGGGGGGGGGACCTAAAACATCAGCCAGATTTTCACACAAAGTCCCTAACAGTAGATAAAGAGAACCTAGATAAACAAATGAAATATTTTACTTGTTCATTTATTTATTGAGGAAAATGATCCAACATTACATGTTAGTGAGTGACAAAAGTATGTGAACCTCTAGGATTAGCAGTTAATTCGAAGGTGATATTAGAGTCAGGTGTTTTCAATCAATGGGATAACAATCAGGTGTGAGTGGACACCATGTTTTATTCAAAGACCAGGGATCTATCAAAATCTGCTCTTCACAACATGTTTGTGGAAGTGTATCATGGCACGAACAAAGGAGATTTCTGAGGACCTCAGAAAAAGAGTTGTTGATGCTCATCAGGCTGGAAAAGGTTACAAAACCATCTCTAAAGAGTTTGGACTCCATCAATCCATAGTCAGGCAGATTGTGTACAAATTGAGGAAATTCAAGACAATAGTTACCCTCCCCATGAGTGGTCAACCAACAAAGATCACTCCAAGAGCAAGTAATAGCTGGCGGACCTCAGAGTAACTTCTAATCAACTGAAGGCTTTTCTCACATTGGCTAATGTTAATGTTCATGAGTCCACCATCAGAAGAACACTGAAAAACAATGGTGTGCATGGCAGGATTGCAAGGAGAAAGCCTTTGCTCTCCAAAAAGAACATTGCTGCTCATCTGCAGTTTGGTCTCATCCGTTGACAAAATCATGTGGACAAGCCAGAATGCTTGTCCACATGATTTTGTCAACGGATGAGACCAAAATAGAACTTTTTGGTTTAAAAGAAAAGCGTTATGATTGGGAGAAAGGAAACACTGCATTTCAGCATAAGAACCTTATCCCATCTGTGAAACATGGTGGTGGTAGTATCATGGTTTGGGCCTGTTTTGCTGCATCTGGGCCAGGACGGCTTACCATCATTGACGGAACAATGAATTCTGAATTATATCAGAGAATTCTAAAGGAAATTGTCAGGACATCTGTCCATGAACTGAATCACAAGAGAAGGTGGGTCATGCAGCAACACAACGACCCTAAGCACACAAGTCGTTATACCAAAGAATGGTTAAAGAAGAATAAAGTTAATGTTTTGGAATGGCCAAGTCAAAGTCCCGACCTTAATCCAATCTAAATGTTGTGGAAGGATCTGAAGCGAGCAGTTAATGTGAGTAAACCCACCAACATCCCAGAGTTGAAGCTGTTCTGTACGGAGGAATGGGCTAAAATTCCTCCAAGCCAGTGTGCAGGACTGATCAACAGTTACAGAAAACTTTTAGTTTCAGTTATTGGCTGGCACGGGGGGTCCACCATATACTGAAAGCAAAGGGTTCACATACTTTTGGCCACTCATTAATTATGTAATATTAAATGATTTTCCTCAATACATAAATGACCAAGTTATATTTTTGTCTCATTTGTTTTAAAACTGCTTCTCTCTTTATCTAGCGTGTAGGACATGTTTGAAATCTTATGATGTTTAGGTCATATTTATGGCAGAAATATAGAAACTTCAAAGGGTTCACAAACTTTCAAGCACCACTGGTTAACTGTAGATTACTAATAGTGATTAACAGCAACAAGGAGAAGGGGAACATGTGTGGCTACTTGGGAAGTGTGACAAAGTGACAGTTCACAATTTAAATGCCAACACAATAGGTGGATCAGGAATTTGGTTGGGTAAAACCTGGAATGGACTTTTACGAAAACCGGATCTGGATTTTAGTTCAGTAAAACCTGAGTGGGATATTCTTAAAGAGGATTGGGGTTTTAGTTGGGTAAAACATGGACTGGAATATTACAAAAAGCAGATCAAGATTTTGGTTTGGTTAAAATCTGGACTGTATTTTTACAAAAATGTTATCATGACAGACTGTTAACCAGTATAATCTACAGTTAATAATAGAACTACAATATAGCCATATATACTGGGACAGCTAAATGACAATTCACCGTAAATACCTGGACAGTTAATGACCATTAGCCACAACTATCTAGACATCCAAATGAACTTTAACCATAAATACCTGGACACCTTATGAAGCCGTAAATATCTGGAGAGCTAAATAACCCTTAAACATAAATACATAGATAGCTAAAAGACAAATAGCCATAAATATATGGACAGCTGAATGTCTTTTAAATTTAAATATCCAGCCACCTGGAATACCTTATCAACCACCTATCAACACCTTAGCAACCACGTAGCAACAACAAGCAAGCAACCACTTAGCAATTATTAGCTGGCTTTGACGAGCCAAATTAAATTGAGATATCATGTAGCTGTAATCGAATTTAACAGAGAAAGTGATAGTAGACATTTAAAGGTCAACACTTTCAAACATCAACCAAACAGTCCGCCATTCATTTCCAAAAAAAACGCTGTTTAAATGAGTCCTGATGGGGCCTTTTAACCGATTAGGGCATCAGACAGGCAGAGTTGGCTTAGCATGAGGGAGAGAGGCCATATAGGAAAATCATCCCGTGGTAATGCAGCAGTAACTTCTTCTGCTGGTGCCCTCATCTGCACCCTTTTGAGTTCTGGGATAGTCTCCAGCAACCCCTCACACCCTGCGACCCTGAACAGAATAAATGAGCTGTTAAACCAAGGGTAATACAAATGCAGGCCTGTTTGATTACAGCATAAACAAATATTAGGCAATTGCACTTTTGAACAAGTGCATATTAGATGATTATTAATGTGTGTTGATGTTATTATAAGCTCATAAGGGCCCGGCTACATCGAAACAGAAATATAATTTTTATATACCTATATCTCCCGGCTAGTGAGACATACCTCCGTCTTTGCGTGACTATGTCGCCACCTAGAGGCTACACAGTGCCATTTTCTAACAATAATCCAAGACCATGACATGATCTGAAGAAAAAAACAAAAGAACGCCGTAATTAATGTGTGTATGTTTTCGTATTGTAATTAATTATATATATATGTATGTTTCATATGACAGTTTCTATGAACTAAAATGAATTCCTCCCATCTTCCCATCTTAATCTCACTTCAGGTGAACAAAGACATTGCATATGCTTGCAAAATCACAAATGTAGTCAAAATTCAGTTACACTCAGTCTTTTATATGTGGCATTTTCGTTTGGCTTCATTATTTGTGTATCTTATGAAAATAATTGACTCACTCCTAAAGCCTAATATTTGTTTTAAATTTAAGTCAGTCAAAAGCTCCAGTGTCAATATAAAACTTTTTTCAGAGATGGAAAGTATCTCACTTGGGTGTGTTGCTTCAGTGTGGCTGGCCAAATGAGTATGGCTTCCTGGTAAGTACTGGTGTGTCACTGACAGTGACAGTTTTTTCCCTTATCTATCAATTGCTCAGCTCAATCGTAGGTTACTCTTGATAAATGTGTGTGCCATACATGTAGTGGCCAGCCATCATTTCTGTTTGAAAATGGTTCTTTGTATCTTAAAATGCATTATTTGCCGCTGTAAGGTCCTGTTTTAAACTGTAAGTCATGGGGCGTCAACCTTTTCTGCAATGGGCTGGTGACGTTGTAGATTTGTATTACATCCTAGCTGGAAGAAATGGAGCTCCTGCATGATTGGTGAGAAAACCTGCAGCCATGGATTTTGTTGTAAGGGTTCACGAAAAGAAACAAACCTTTAGGGAGCATGGTAAGGATGCATACAGTTTGAGGCCACTAGTGAAAACGCTTCTGTATTGAATTTTTCATGAATTTAATACAATGCATTTCATCACAAATCATATACTCAGCATAACAATTTGAGTGAGAAATTGAATATTTGAAAAATATTTGCTATCATGCACTCCAGCTGGCATAGACTTGGCAAAATCTGATGATCCATGTTATTCCAGTATGATTTCATAACATTCCAGAGAGCAGCTTGAGTTGTTATTGATGCTTGGCTTTCTCTGTCTTCACATGCCCAGGTGAGTGTGGTGGAAAGTCCATGAGAGTTAGCACTCCTTGATCTTCTTTGGTCTCCAGGTGGTTGTTACAAAGCTTTGAGGTTTATTTTGGGTTATTAACCAGCGTTGGTATGAATCAAATATCCAAACAAGTATTTTGCTAGTGGTCTCAGACTTTTGACCCCTATGATAAATTAATGTATTTTTCATAGAAAGAAGTAAAGAAAAGCACACATAGGTACTTTAAACATGAATCTAAATGCAACTTTACTAGAGTATCAATATAAAAATGCTGTTAATTTGAAGCTATTTTGAGTTCCAAGAGCTCCAATAAATAAACACAATGGAAATTATTTGCTTAATGTGTATCATACATTGAAAAGAGCCACAACATGTTGGACAACCCATGCTAAGCATCATCTAATACACAATATTATTTTCAATATGGGTTAAATAGACATTCTGTAATTTTGTAATGCTTCCTCTTCCTGAAATACCCCTACTTTTTCTATTTTGGTGTTTCTCCTGATCAAAATCATTAGCTAATTAACAATTCTGAAACGTATTTGCCTGGTTGTAGATCAATTTTTTGCCAGTAGATTGTAGATAGGGATGTAGATTATCCAGAACCAGGTTTAAGAAACAATGCCCATTGTCCCATAAGTTCAGAGTGACAGGGACAAGGAAAAAAGCTTTTATCCACAAAAAATACTCAGTGTCCTCCATTATCTTCAGTACAGAAATGCAACCATTTTATGCATTTAAGAAACTGTGTGGATGCTGTTTGCTTAAAAAAGCTTGTGTCTGGGCAACTGTTACAGTCAGCAGCAGTATTTCTTTAATTTCCATTTCCTAGAAATTATTTTTCTCAGAATAATTATGATCTGTAAAAATATAAAATATATACATTAACCAGATAAAACATGATGCTGGGCTTTTTGGACACCTTGTACATGACAGTACACTGGCAACATTAATATACTCTTTCACACACACACACACACACACACACACACACACACACACACACACACACACACACACACACACACACACACACACCCATAGAAATGTCAGATTGCTGCAAAACTCTGCTTGCAGTTATGTCTCAGGCAGATATGTAAATGTTTGGATGTCAGATTATATACTGGGTCTTACCACAAGAGGGCATAAAAGTGCTTTCCCCGCTGCCCTATAAAAAGGCTACATTGCGACAAATTGCCCACCATCTAGGCTGTTCTGACCTAGCTGTTAGGAGGTCTTGGGGTTCTGTGGTTTGGTGAGGGCCAGACAGACCACCAGTAGAGAGGATTGTTTGATCCTCCGAGCAGCTCCCACAGTTGTCCTGTTGTCCATCATCCAGACACAGGTGGCACGATTACTACACACCACTGTCTCTGCATGGACCATTTCCTGGCCCTTAGCAGAAGGAAATTTGTTGTCATAGCGCCCATGACCTGTCCAGCAGTTTTGTCAACGAGAAACCTGGACTGCTATGGACTGGAACAGTATTGTCTTTTTTCACATTCTGTTTGGGATCCAACAACAATCAGGTTTGAGTATGGAGACCTTGTGGTGAGCGCTTCAATCATGCCTTTGCTTTGGAATGACACACTGCTTCAACTGCTGATATGATAATCTAAAGAACCATTGCATATGGCAGTCAGTCACCCCTAGTAATGATACGAGGAACACTAACAACTCAGCGATATGTGCAGGGCATGCTGTGGCCACGTGTGTTGATTCTCGTGGCATGGTTTTCAACTTGACTTTATCAGCAGGATAATCTCGTCCACACACAGCAAAGGTTTCCCAGGAATGTCTCTGCCAGATTGCAACACTTCATTTGGTCTGCCCCTTCCCCAGATTTATCGCCAATCGAGCATTTATGGGCCAGCTGGGATGCCAGCTTTGGCAGTCTACGAGTATGCAGGATCTACAGGTCCAGCTGCTACATCTGAGATGCAACTGTGCCGCAGAATACCATATGAAATCTGTACCCAACAATATCTCATCTTGTATCCAAGCTATGGCAGCCTAACAGGGTACTAGAGCCTCTTTTCAATTGTACAGTTTTCCCCAATAAACGTATTCTTTCGCTCTAATATTGTAAACACTAACATCATTACATTCACACAAATAAAGTTTCAACAGTCTTGGTACGCTGTACTTTTTCTTTTTCTATGAGTGTATATAGACACAAACAGACTTTGTGGCTCCCTTTTGGAGTTAGGATAAAGTTGGAAAACAGACAACATTTCAACTACTGTTTATAAAATGAGATTTTCCGGAGCAACTATCGAGGAGAAGGAAGGAGGGTGAGGGTTGTCTGTATTGCGTCACGGATTTTCTCTCACACATGACAGATCTTGGTACTACCAGACAGAAATAAAGCATTGTCTAATGATTTTGCTCGTTTAACGTAATGTGTCATGGGTTAAGATCTTGAGGACCATGGCCGCTGTCTCCTTATGGTGAGTATTCAGTGATTTTCAGAGACTCTAGACAGACACGAGAACAGTCGGTGTATTTAACGTGTGCCAGCTGGGCAGCGGTGTGATGGAACACGTCGACTGGCGTGATATGAACACGGACACAAGGCAGGACGTATAATGTTTGTAAGTAACCATCGCTGATTAACTTAATTACCAATTAATCCGAAAGTTTGCTAGGTTACCTTGTATCAGCAGGGTCTAGGTTTAGCCATGAGTGGTCTTTAGGAGTAGTAACGCTACATTTAGCTAGTATTAGTTAGCTTAGCCTACTAGCATTACACATTTTGGTTTCATATCCGTAACCTCCCTTGGGTCAAACAACAAGCAAAACAAATTAATTCTAGTAAGTCGACTAACTTGTTAAAGCTCATAACTAAAACAGTCATCAACAGGGTCTTGTCTCAAATCACACACTACTGCATTAAATAGGGTGTCGAATTAATACATCAATGGTGTTGCGCACACTTCAGTATAGATTGTGATTTGGATCACAGCCCAAGTATTTTCATTCTAGCTAGTATATTGCTCCTAATTAGTAATTTACTTTGATGATAAGATTACCCATAAATTGTAGTTAGCTATAATGATATAATAATGAAGAATTCTATGTATAATTCCTGGGTGTTTGCCGGTTGTGATTAATGGATGTTTGAGATGAAGCAATTTCAATATAAAGCTAAAGGCGAGTGCTGTCGTTACTTTTTATTAGTATTATTTACATACTACAGGTAGTTACTAAATATAGTGCGATTTGGAACACATCCCGAGCCTTACTTGACTACCTAGTACTTACCTTAACCGACTAACATTGACCATGGTAGTTTCGTATCCTTATTGTTCTGGAAAAATCCATCTAGTAAGTCGGCGGAAAGCCAAACGTTTAAGACACAATTTTAAAGTAAGCTAAATTACGCTGGTTTCGTCCAAAATCGCGTGCTTTGCACTAAATAGTGTGCCCAACTAGTACCAATGGTTCTTTACCGTTTAGTATTTATTACTGCTTGGTATCCATAGATTGTATGGATGTTGGCATGGTTAGTAATGTTAACTAACATAATTACCACAGAGGTATAACGCTCTGTGTATGTTGCTGTTGTGATTTATGGTTGTTTGAAAAACAGCTTATTCAATAAGCCACAGGTGAGTGGTGCATAATTACTATTTTTGCATGCTGTCTAACTATGTACCCTATAATGCAGTTGGGAACACCCTGTGTCTTAAGTTAACTAGCAGGTTGTTGTTCGGTTAGCCTACAAGAACCAAGTATGGTAGCTTCCTATTTGTAAAACCATCTAGTAACATTAGAAGAACTGAGTCGATCATTGTAAGTCGATTGATTCCATCTTTTTGGCTGCTGTGATGCAGCCAAAAAGATGCGATCAATCGACTTACAATAATCGACTCAGTTCTTCTAATGTTACTAGATGGTTTACCACATGAAATCATGGTCTACCACATGAAATAGTTTATTGTTTAGTGGTGCATCCTGTTTAGTATAGATAGTGGTTTGGATTACAGCCCTAGTCTCTTCAATCTAGCTAGCATATTACACTTAGTTAGTAATGTTACAACCAAGAAAAAACTAAATTTCAAATAATTAGAAGTTGTATGCATGCTCTAGGCAGCTGTTTGAAACGCAGTAAGTTTAATAATCTACAGACGAGTGGTGGTGTTACTATTTTTACATGCTATTTAGTGGGTAAGCTGATTTAGAAGACACTCTGGGTCTTAGTTAATCATTTAGCAGATGCCCTTAACCAGAGCTACTTACAGCTGATATCTTACAGTCCAAGCAATTGTGGGTTAAGGAGGTGGGATTTGAACCCTGAATCTTCAGGTTCACAGTCCAGTACCTTAACCACTAGGCTACCACAGTCCACAACTATTAGTTAGTTACACTAACATAACCATAACATAATTAGTTAGCTTGTGCTGCTTTCACATGGTGTTGATTTTATTGGCAAAATGAGTTTCCCACAAGGAGAGGCACCACAGGAAAGCCCTTTGATGTCGGAGGCATTTGTGACCTCACCTCCATTTTTTTTGTAACACGTCTGAACAGCTTAACAATTAGCATGTGCAATTAACCCACATTTTTATTAAGGCTTGTTTTAAAACAGCCATAAAGCAAAAAGGCTCAGGTCCATGTTTTTTCTTCACAACAATATGAAAGCAACCATTCAGGAGCTTCTCTTCACAGAAAATGCACTTGATAGCGTTCAATTCACTGGCTCCCCGTAGCTGCCCCCATCAGATTCAAAACCCTGATGCTTGCCTACAAAGCCAAAAATGGAACAACACCAGCTTCCTTAAAGACTTTAATCAAGCCATGCTTTGTACCTTGTACCCTCGGAGACACAAGCTTGGCTTGACTGGATCATCCACATGAGATTAAAAAAAGACCAGCATCAAGAGTCTTCTCCGTACTGGGGGCCAGGTGGTGGGATGAACTTCCATTGAATATCTCTTGCTGTCTTCAAGCGGCAACTAAGGACTCACCCCTTCACTCAACACTTAAGTGAAGACTGAAAATGCAACTGCATATTAAAAAAACTTTGCTGGTGTGTTTTGTTGATTTACCCGCATCAGATCCTAGAACGTTCTGGTTGGATTGTGTTCTTGGGTTAATGCTTATTTGTACTATCATGATTTAATGTTTACTAAGAAGAATACCAAGCACTTCTGTAAGTCGCTCTGGATAAGGGCCTCTGCTGAATGCTGGAAATGTAAATTGCATAGGTAGCCAGCTAGCCTCAACCGTGGTAGCTTCTTATACTTAAATTCATCTAGATAAAATGGCAAGCAGTGAATCTATTCTAGTTAGTCAATTGAAGCTCAAATAGTCATACTTAAAAGGGTCAGTTAAGTAACTCAGACGGTGTCACAATTGACATACAACTGCATTAAATAGTTTGTCAAATTAGTACTTACTTGATGTTACTCTTTCCTATTCACACTAGACATTATAGATTATAGTATTTGTATTGCAGCTGGAATATTTTCATTCTAGCTAACATGTTGCACATATTCAGTAATATTATCTAAGTTGATTACCCATAAAACTGTAATATTAACTGTGAATTAAGTAATGAATGAATTGAAGTGCATGAAGCTCTGGGTCTGTTGCAAATGTGGTAGTCTAGCTGTTAAGGTACAGAACAATGGACCAGAAGGTCCAAGCTGCCACAATTGCTTGGATTGTAAGATTGTATCAGTTGTAAGTCTCTCTGGATAAGGGTGTCTGTTAAATGACAAAATGAAAATGACTGATTTTTAATAATTAACATGATTATTCCTAAATCACAGATAATTATATCACTGGGGAGCTAAGGGCCACTGTTGGCCTCCCCTGCCTCTTGACTTGGCTGAAAGCATTGCCAGGACTCGGACCCTGGTCATCACGGTGGTGGGCTGGCAAATAGCCATAGCACTACTTGAAAACAATACAAATAATCCCCCCATGTTTTATCCCAGCTGTTATCCTGGTTAGAAGTGGTTGGTGATGAACGATACATTGGCTTTCCTGTAAAGCGCTGCACACACGCATAAGTATGCCCTGCCAGGCCAACAAAACAGGGGTCACTGTTGCAGTGCTAGGGGATGATCTCCTTACCAGCCTCTCTCAGGCACGGCCAATCACGGTAGGGTAACAAATTGGCACCATGTCACTCGAGCGCCATACAAGTATGCAAGCAATGTGATATTCAGGTGTCCACATACTTCTGGACATAGCGTTGTGTGGTTTTGTCATTTTTGGATTCTTTACAAGTTTAATTTAAATGTTTAAACCGCCTGTACTACTTCTACTTTGCTTTCTGAAAAATACTCCTTTGCTTTTGAACAGAATTTCCCATCTAGGATGATGACCACATCCTCCATGGCTTGTGAACTGAGAAAGGTCTGCTGGTGGAGGAAAAGCAGAGGGAAAGTGTGAGAATTTAAACAGGATGGGAAAGCGGGGGTGGAACTGTTGCCTGGGTGTCTCCACAGCTGTGCTGTATGGCTCCCTGTCCCTTTTTGTCTCCATGCTCCATAATGTCTTCCTGCTGTATTATGTGGATACGTTTGTGTCCGTGTACAAGATTGACAAACTTTCTTTCTGGGTGGGCGAGGTAAGCTTTCTGCACAATAAGACACACAGGTTAAGGACTGATTAAGGCTTGGATAAAGTGCATCCTTGTGTGGATGAGTCGTTTGGTCCTGAAGTATTTCCCGCTTTCTCATACAGACGGTGTTTCTGATCTGGAATAGTCTAAATGACCCTCTCTTTGGCTGGCTGAGTGACCGTTCCTTCCTTAGCTCTTCTCAGTAAGAATTCATTCTGTTTCTACACCACCAGTATTTAGAGAAACCAACTATTTAGATGTTTTGTTTCCAAATTTGTTACAGTTGTTGGAAGAAATGTTGTTTATTGTCCGTTAAAACACAGGCATGTATGGTTTTTAATTGGAAGAGATGCTTTGTATTGCTGTGTTTGATGAATCAGGTCTGGATCTCACATCTCCTCGCCTGCGGTGGTGCTGAAGCGACTGCAGTCCCTCTCCAGGAATGGGCCACTTTTTGCTATTTCGTTCCTGGCTTTCTGGGTGGCCTGGGCCCACCCTGGTCTGCAGTTCCTCATCTGTCTGTGCCTTTATGATGGTTTTCTCACACTGGTGGACCTCAACCACAACGCCCTGCTGGCTGACCTGGCAGTCTCTGCAAATGAGCGAACACGCCTCAACTTCCATAGCTCCCTGTTCAGTGCGCTGGGCTCGCTCTCCGTCTTCCTCTCCTACTCCTGCTGGGACAAGGAGGACTTTATGTCTTTCAGGCTCTTCTGTGTAACTCTGGCTGCCCTATCGGTGCTGGGGTTTGCTGTCGTATCCTCTGTTCTGCGCCACAGATTCCAGGAGGAAGTGCATTCACCTAAGGACGGACAGGAATTGCTCAAGGAGTATGTCCATTTTTCATATACTTTCAAATACATTCTCAAAGATGTTGTCAATGTTAGAAATATTAGAAATGCTCTATGCATCTATAACTAATGTTATTGATTCCCATTGAAATAGCACTACACAGCCATAGGAGTGGACCATATACACTTTATAATTACTTTAAAATTATGTTGCAAACATTAATGTTTTAAAGTTTATACTTGGTAAATGTATCATGATGTATCAGCTGATGTTCTGTTACAGAATTCTTTGTGACTCTCTCCAACAGAGAGATGCCAAGGCATCACATTCAGACCACTAAAAAAACAACAGATTACCAGAACAATACCTGTTTTAATGCTAAATATACATGACCACCATCACTTCTGTTTTTTATAGAACGATTCAGGAACTATGTCACCAAAAATATGCACACACACAATTTGGCAATGGAAGCACTGTTGACTAATGACATAATTCCTGATGTCAGTCCTTCTTTTTGAATCACTAACTCCATTAACAACAATATGAATGGCTTATATTGGGTATATGTGGGATAAAAACATTATATATTACTTGTGCTGTTTCACTGTCATATACATTTGTATAAACTTTAAAAATGACACAGTTACTTAATATCCTTCAACAGTAAAGACTGAATACAGCCTTAATCTGTATGCAGTCAGCTTGCTGTTCAAGATTGCCAAATTATATGAGCAATATAACCTTTAATCTTCTGTTTCTTGTTATTGTTTTGGCTTCTCCCATTAGGGGTCGCCACAGCGGATCTGATCCACTTATTAGTTCAGGCATTGGTTGCATGCCTTTCAGGCCGAACCCTTCCCATTTCCTTTCTGGCCACGGTACTGGCACTGAATATAGTGTCTGGAGTCTCACAGTGGGACACTTTAGAGAGGCCGTTTGTCCTAAACATATGACTTTGGAATGCGGGAGGAAACTGGTGTATTTGGAATGAAACTCAAGTGCTCATGGAGAGAACATGTAAACTCCACACAGGTGAAGTCTGGACTGGGAATTGAACCGGGTGACTGTGGAGTTGTGAGGCAACAGTGCAAACCACTTGCGCTACCATGTTGCCCAGCAATCTTACCTTAATAATAGGTCAGATTCTCCCTGATCACTACGGAATACAAGACAGGGACATCCAATACTCAGATATCTTTACATATTTAATTGAAACAGCTGGTGTGTAAAGAGAACCTGCACCTGTAGACCATGTAGACACCATGTTTAAAATGTTAACTGCTACTACATTTGAAGAAATTCAAATTTAGACAGAAAGCACATTCAAGCATCCATAATTTAAATTCATATTTGTGCTGATTTAGACCATCTTTGTACCTCAACTCAAACTATTCTGGAAATTCAACTTAAAGGATCCAAAATAAACATTACATTTTTCCATTTAAATAGGTGGGCAAATGAACAAAGACATAGCA
>JAJAGP010001185.1:182225-223593 GCA_025084515.1 Ancistrus triradiatus | reverse complement strand
TTTTTTTTTTTTTTCTGTCCTACATGCATCAACAATCGTCAGTCCAATTTTCTGAGTGTATGTGGCCTACCACTTTGCAGTTGGGCTTTTGTTACTGCTAGATGTTTTCACTTAAAAATAACAGCACTTGACCAGGGCAGCTCTAGCAGTGCAGAAACAGACTTATTGGAATTACGGTGTTCTATAACAACAGTGAAAGTCACTAAGCTCTTCAGTATGACCCATTCTTTTGCAAGTGAGTGTCTATGGAGATTGCATGGCTGTGTGCTTGATGCCATGCACCTGTTGATAATAAGTGTGCCTGAAAATAGCATAATGTAATTTCAAGTGGTGTTTATATGCTTGATGACCAAGTAGTCTAAACACTGCAACAAAATAGCTCATCATACTGTCAAGGTCAAAGTCAAAGTCAGATTTATTTATATAGCTCTTTTCACAACAGAGCTTTGTCTCAAAGCAGCTTTACGACTTTGTAGACCCACAACCCCAACTGTGTAAGCCAAGGGTGACCCTGGCAAGAAAAAAACTCCTTAAATGTGATGAGTAAATACCTTGGGAGGACCAAGACTCAAAAGGGACCCAAAATCCTTGAGGAGCCAAGACGAACTAAATTACCTGAATAATACATTGATACATTTACCGATCACTTTATCAGGTACACCTCCTTGTATCTACACTCACTGTGTATTACAGATCATTCTCAGCACTGCAGTGACACTGATGTGATAATAGTGTGTTAGTGTGTGTATTGCTGGTATGGTTGAATCAGACACAGCAGTGCTACTGAAGTTTTTAGACTCTGTGTTCACTCACTGTACACGCTACTAGACACACCAACCATATTGCTATACCTTGAAGCTATAAATTCTGCAGTGACACCGAGGCGTTTAAAAACTCCACAGCAATGCTGTTTCTGATCCAATCGTACCAGCACAACACACACTAACACACCACCACCACCACACCAGTGTCACTGCAGTGCTGAGAATGATCCACCACCCAAGTAGTACCTGATCTGTGGGGGTCTTGAACACTGGAGTACAGAGTAAAGTGGACAGAGTATGTAGAGAAACAGATGTAATTACAAATGTAACTGCAGTGTGTAATTGTAGAACTATGGGCTAATTGGAACTGAGAAAATGGCCAATGAGTGTAGAAACAAGTCTAATAAATGACCCAATACCTAATAAAGTGATCAGGGGCTGTAATAATAGTTGAAATACAGGGAACATGATCATACTGTATGATTACATCATGAAATTAACTGCTTTATATCAAGGTTCTATTGATAGGTACACAGCAAATTTGTCAGTATTAAATCAACACAGCTGTTAAATTAGTTAAAATTTAACACTACCGGTGGTAATTTAGCATGGACAGTGTTGATTTAACACTGACAAATTTGCTGTGTAAATAAAGCAAAGCAAGCAAAGTGGGCCAATTAAGAAATGTACTGTATATAACCCCCGTTTGAAATAAGAGTAAATATTTTAGGTTATGTAAAAGATTCATCAGTTTTCCATGAAGAGCGACATCAATATATAAACTCAATTTTTGAATGTAATCTATTGACATAAAATAAACTGTACCATTATTTCATCAATCATGTTTTACCATCCATGTTCAATACAAGCCAGCAATAATCAATATACAGTACTATGCAGAAGTCTTAGATATACCATTGTTTTATCAATAGTATAATGAGCATATGTAATTATTTTTCTCTCTTTATTGGAACTCAACCAGAAAATACAATTTGTATGCAGTATTAAAAAACTAAATGAAATGAGAAAAATAGCTTGACCCTCCTTCAGATCAAGAAGCTTGATCAGGAATGTTCTTTTTGGAATGGTACCAAAGAAACCACTTTTTGGAAGGAGAATAGGGTGAAAAGGCTATATGCTAAATATATGGTAAAGCTCACAAAGACTGGAATGAAAGTCAGTGGAAAAGAAGTTCAATCTATCAGTGGTCACTCTTTTGCCGCTAGTGGCCAGTATTTGACCCACACGGCAGCGTGAGCGCATCAGCCCTTCTTTAGTGGTTAAGTGGCGACACCTGTTGTTGAGCCCATATAAACACACTTTGGGGGCTCACACAGTGTCGCATCATTCGCTTCGGCAGCCCGACGCCGCGCACACGTTCGCTCTGCCCCGGCACATCACGGCATTCCGGTCACCCGCTTTTTGGGTTCACATTTTTTGAGTTCGAAGACTCCCTGATGGGGTCTATTAGGAGATAGCCTGGTAAGGTAGGGCCTAGTTGTTAGTGTAGGGCCAGCTTTGGTTTATTTTTGTGTTTATTTTCTACCGGGTTCTCTCCACCTGCTGGCGAGCCTTGCCCCCGCCTTTCCCTCTCACGCCGTCGCCCCCTACGTGATCGCATGCTTTGAAGAGGACGCAGAGTTTTCTAACCTTCGCTTCCCGTGCCCATGCCACATTTTATCAAGCGCTTGTTTTCAGTATTCGTGTGGCACACACTCATGGAAGCTCCGCTCAGGATTCTGTGCTTTGCGCATGCGCAGTCCCGTACGCCGTTGGCGTGGGTTTTCTTTATTAGTTTATTTTTACTTCTATTGAGTTTGTTCTTTCGTTTCTTTTTGTTATTTATATTTTGGTTTACCATTTCGATCTGGAGCTAAACGTGATTGGGTCCCAAACCCCTTACTTTTTTGTTTTCTGGGTTAGCCTTTGTTTTTATTATGGCAAACCATAACAGAATGATGCGACCAACTAAGAGACCCAGCGTTAGCTCCTGGACCTCCAGTTTGGAGGTTCCCAGTCGCTGCAGCCGGTGGATTTCTTTACCCGGGTCACGGCTAGCCTTTGGGGGCCCTGCCAGTCTTTATGACTGTGCCAGAGACCAGTATGGGCTTTCTGACCCTTTAGAGCAGTCCAGTCCTCGCCGTAGAAGGCGTCAGCGCCCTTTCCGGTCTAAGCCTGGGCTGCTGGTTCCAGCCGCCCTTTTGACCCAGGGGTTGACCCCGCTGAAGCTCCCAGCCCTCCCAAGAAGGAGGATTCCCTCCACGCCAGATGTCCTTGACCCTGGCCGCGCCGTGTGTTCAATATTACACAGGGCAGCACATGGAGGAATTCCGCTGTGCAGCCAGTGAGAGCGGTTTTGATGACCTGCTGCTCATGGCTTTCTTTGAAAGGGGGCTTGACAATGGACTGGAGAATGAGCTTTTGCCATTCCTTCCCGCCTCCTCCCTGACTGCCCTGTGCGATCTCTCCATTCGCACAGATCTGTTGAATCGTAACACAATCGTCGACAATATATTATGTATGGTCATTATATCATTACTAAAACAACAAACCTAACTTTTGCACAGTTCTGTATGTTAATTATATCAGCATTTAAAATGGTGAAAGCTGAACTGACAGTTTCAATAAAGTTTTTTTTGTATATTTGCAAAAACACTTCAAAATTAGAGCTAGCTGGGGTCCCACTGAGAAGTTTTATAAATAGTCTGACACAGAGGAGAAAGCTGCAAAGATGTGCTTCAGGTGTGACCCCAAGAAGAACACTTGCCACTGACAGCGGTGCTGAAAGAAAGAAGATAAATGGGAAGGTTTTCCCTTTTTACCTCTCCACTAGAGTAAAACCGGGGTTATTCTATGATCTACACCTCAACTGCAGGCCAGTTGCTAGGTTTAAAGCAGTGAGTGGAACAGGAAGAGATTTTATAGAAAGAGCAGCTAGGGCCAGCAGGGCATGCTGGGAGCTAGGACAAACAAGTCTTGGAAAGAGAAGACATGAGGGAGGTGGGTAGGAAACGTTGGAAGTGAGCAACAGTATACAATACAGTGGTGAAGAAGAAGGTGCGATTTTCAAGTCTTACTATGTTGTTGCTAGGTTACTATCTCATCAATAGAATAAAACCATATACGACAGACTTTGCGAGCATTGGCCATAGACACTGCAAATGCCCCTGAATTCATCTTACGCATTGCACAAAGAAAACTGTTGTTTTGTTGTTGCTAAGGAATTCAGTGCAAATTCGGATGCTCACACTCATCGCTTTAGTATTCCATCTGCCAATGCATCACACATTTGATCTTTATCTCCCCGTCAGCAAGGCGGACTCACTCATCACAAACATGCTAATGAGCTCATATTCTGATCCCACTGAGTATACAAAACAGGCAAATGGATCTGCACTGAAAACAGACATCATCAGCAGTTAGGTAAGCTGCACTGAGAGGAGACTCCTGTTCGTTAGCAGCCCTGTGATTGACATAATTACACCCTGGCGCTGGTAAGACGGAGGCAGGTAATGTTGTAATATGCACCCACTGTAGATGATTCATACCGGCATTTAGCCGTTCTGCCATTAGCCACTGCATTATCAGAACGGGGCATTTGAAGGTTGTTAATAAATAGGCTTACATGAGCACAACATGATGCAAAATGGGTCTGAGAGCATTTTCAGCGGGTGGTCATCAATTACATTTAGAGAGAAGAAAAAGAGTAAAAACAATGGATGTGGTGGACAAGCGAAAAAAAGATATAAGATCAGATACACATAATCTGATTAAGTGTCAGTCCTTATGCAGAATGTCTGTATTCCAAAATATTCTGATGGAATGTTTTTCACATCTGACAGTTTGAATGAGCTAGGGAGATGCATTATGTAGAGACACACTGAAACAGATGTTAGAAGTCTCATGAAAAAAACAGATGTCTCTGACTCTCATGAGTGTGTCTTTGCAACATCTGATCAATTCCAAAGTGAATAGAATATGTCAAGCCCAAACAGATTCAGGATGAGCCTAAATATTTAATTTGGTATAAAACTCACACGCACACTGCCGTACTATATAATGATTTAAAGACTTTGTTCTTGTTTTATGTACCCCCAGCTTCAGAGCCTGAGTAAAGCATCAAGCCATCGCCTCTGTTTCTGATGGTTTCAGCTATCAGTGCAGTTAAAAGGTCTTCCAGATTGACATAACCGAGCCTATCTTTCAGTCGAGCAAGTTACGCATGCCGAGTGACAGTTAATTGATTCTGAATTTCCATATTGGGCACATCTGCGCTGTAATTGCCTGCATTTCTTACCAAATTAGCGAATATTCAACTCAGTATTTCTAAGGGTTTGAATTATGCTTCCCACAGCTCTGGTAAAAATCACACATTCCTCAGATGTTTTCATCATTGCTTTATCTCTATCAGTTTTTTTGCTGACACTCCACCAAGGCTTTCTCAGATCTGTCACCAATATTTGAAACCATGTCCCTACCAAATAAACGAGAAATCTAAATAAAATTGTCAAATAAAGTCTGTTGGATTTATAATACATTGGAGTGTCAATGTGCTACCTTCAGATGTCAACCCCATATACTGAGCAGAAAAGAAATTGAAAATCTCATTGGCACTTGGGTGGCAAAGGATCATTTCACTGGCCCACCATCCAAGTGACTGAGGTTTGACTTGGATTAGGCTTTATAAAAACAAACAGTAGTGTCTGACTGGTGGACTGGTGCCCAGGATTCGGCTGTTTGGCTGTACCCCATGAACTCAATGATAGGCTCAGGAACCTTATTGGACACCCATTATTTTACAAACAGCCGTCCTCTAGAATCTTAGGATAAGCATTTTGGCTGTCATTCATCCATAAGATACTAACTGCTATTGAGCAGTGTCTTAATCTGATTAAGTGTCTTGAGACTGCAAGCACAATCAGGAGCAGATCTATATCCAGCTAGGTTCTATATCCAAGCCAAGTATATATTTTGTAGCAGTACTTGCTTTGTAATTTGTCAGTTATAAGAGTTTTATCACAAATACATGGAACATTTGGAGAAGGTCAGCAATGCAATACAGGGGAAATATTCTAGTACTAATAATGACTTAAATAAGACAAAGAAGGAAAGTGACTGAACACTGACCTTGATTATTTAATCTACCTTAGACAGATCAACTAAAATGTTTTCCATATCAGCTGTAATTAGTTTTTTAGCAAATTAATACACTGAATAACACTGGACAGATTTTTTTATTTCAGGGCAAGCTTAGCCCTTAACAACAGTTTGATCTAGGTTCAACCATTTTCAGGTTCCCCTCAAGTAACTATGATTAAATAATTTAATATGTGTCAACCTACTCGCATCCAAACTCTCAATTCCTTTGCCTTAGTAATTTCATAGAAAATGTACAATAACGGTGTCCGTTTGTTGGAAGAGGATTGATGGGAGTATAAGGGAAGATTATAAAAAGCTTATTACTAAAAAAATATTTTAATGATTGAAATCCTTGCAATTGTTGAGAAAGGAAGAGATTTTTAGAGCTTAACATTGGCTTGCAATTATTTATTAGCTGGGAAATTGTCTGTATACAGGGAACAGTGCAATCTGCTAACTTTATCCCAAGATAGGTAAACCTTTCTGTAGATATTTTAAATGGAAAATGAGAGATAAGACCAACATGTTTTTTTTTCTTTTATCTAAATTGATCCTGTAGCCCCAAAATGTATGAAAAGGTATTTTATCTAACATGGCAAGACTATCTAACTGGCTTACAAAAGAATACCATATGTATAAGCAATATTTTCTTTGAGGTCATTTAAGCATTTAAGGGATTTTGTGACTAAGCCAAATAAAAGAGCGGAAAGAGGGCACCTGGTCAAGCACCTCTAATATACATTTGAACATATTTGTGGGATTTAATCAGTGGTTTCCTGTATACTTTTATTTCACTCCAAAGTGCTTTTGTTTGACACTTGGTATCTATATTTCAAAAGTAAAGTTGACATTTTTTGACAGGTGCCACAGTCAGCACAGGGAAGTCAGAGAGACTGACATGAGTGAAATTGCTTTATTGCACATAGACATGCTGGAGTATAAGATGTAAACGGAGGGGCTAGGTAGCTAACCTATCAAAGATAGGACGTAAACAGTGGGGCTAGGTGGTTAGGCTAATACAGAGGCAGAGAGGCTAGGTGGCTAACAAAGGGACAGAGCTAATACAAAACAGAGACGCTAATAAAGCTAATGGATAGACAAAGCTAATACAAACAGTGACGCTAATATGCAGTGCTAATACAAACTAGGCAAAGTGCAACAAAGCTAACACAGAGACAGAGCAAATTCAAACAATGCAAACATAGGAGACACCAGACAGGGAGCAATAAAAAAGACAGGACCAAGAACAGACATACAGTAACAGAAGCACAGGAAGAACAGAAACCAGGAAACAGGAGCCAAGAAACTATACATACTATACATACATACATACATACATACGTGTGGAGAGACCCAACAAGGAAGTGAACAAGAAGGAAAGGGGAAATATACAGTGCCTTGCAAAAGTATTCGGCCCGCTTGAACTTTTCAACCTTTTGCCACATTTCAGGCTTTAAACATAAAGATATGAAATTATAATTTTTTGTGAAGAATCAACAACAAGTGGGACACAATCATGAAGTGGAACCAAATTTATTGGATATTTTAAACTTTTTTTTTTAGAAAAAAAAACTGAAAAGTGGGGCGTGCAAAATTATTCGGCCCCCTTGCGTTAATACTTTGTAGCGCCACCTTTTGCTGCGATTACAGCTGCAAGTCGCTTGGGGTATGTCTCTATCAGTTTTGCACATTGAGAGAAATGAAATTTTTGCCCATTCTTCCTTGCAAAACAGCTGGAGCTCAGTGAGGGTTGGATGGAGAGCGTTTGTGAACAGCAAGTTTTCAGCTCTTTCCACAGATTCTCGATTGGATTCAGGTCTGGACTTTGACTTGGCCATTCTAACACCTGGATACGTTTATTGTGAACAACTCCATTGTAGATTTTGCTTTAGTTTTGGATCATTGTCTTGTTGGAAGATAAATCTCCGTCCCAGTTCTCAAGTCTTTTTGCAGGACTCCAACAGGTTTTCTTCCAGAATTGTCCTGTATTTGGCTCCATCATTCTTCCCATCAATTGTAAACCATCTTCCCTGTCCCTGCTGAAGAAAAGCAGGGCCCAAACCATTGATGATGTGCCACCACCATGTTTGAAAGTGGGGATGGTGTGTTCAGGGTGATGAGCTGTGTTGCTTTTACACCAAACATAACGTTTTGCATTGTGGCCAAAAAAGTTTGTCTGACCAGAGCACCTTCTTCCACATGTTTGGTGTGTCTCCCAGGTGGCTTGTGGCAAACTTTTATGGATATCTTTGAGAAATGGCTTCCTTCTTGCCACTCTTCCATAAAGGCCAGATTTGTGCAGTGTATAACTGATTGTTGTCCTATGGACAGAGTCTCCCACCTTAGCTGTAGATCTCTGCAGTTCATCCAGAGTGATCATGTTCCTCCTGGCTGCATCTCTGATCAGTCTTCTCCTTTGTTTGAGCTGAAAAGTTTAGAGGGATGGCCGGGGTCTTGGTAAGGATTTGCAGTGGTCTGATACTCCTTCCATTTCAATATGATCGCTTGGCACAGTGCTCCTGAGATGTTTTAAAGCTCTGGGAAATCTTTTTTTGTATCCAAATCCGGCCTTTAAACTTCTCCACACAACAGTATCTCGGACCTTGCCTGGTGGTGTTCCTTGGTCTTCATGATGCTCTCTGCGCTTTAAACAGAACTCTGAGGACCATCCAGAGCATGTGCATTTTATACAGAGACTTGATTACACACAGGTGATTCGATTCTATTTTCATCATCAGTCATTTAGGTTCAACACTGGGATCATTCAGAGATCCTCATGAACTTCTGGAGTGAGTTTGCTGCACTGAAAGTAAAAAGGGGCCGAATAATTTTGCACGCCCCCACTTTTCAAGTTTTTTATTTCTAAAAAAAAGTAAAATATCCAATAAATTTGGTTCCACTTCACGATTGTGTCCCACTTGTTGTTGATTCTTCACAAAAAATTACAATTTCATATCTTTATGTTTGAAGCCTGAAATGTGGCAAAAGGTTAAAAAGTTCAAGGGGGCCGAATACTTTTGCAAGGCACTGTATAGGAGGAGAAGGAGAAGAGCAATTAAGCAGCCTGCTATGTAAAAGCAAAACGGTCAGAAGGGAGTCATGTAGGATGAAGTAGCTACCAGCTTTTCCCGGTGCCCATCATCTTGACAACAGGATTTAGAACACTTACTCTGATTATCCCTCATACTTCTTCTTCTTCTTATTATCGTCGGTTCTTATTCTTACACACATTTCTGCGATTAATACAGCTTGAACCGCTTAATGTACAGGCACGGTTCATACACTGTTACGTAGATAATCACACTGTGCAGTGCACTAGTCAATCATTTTTAATAGATTTAAGTTTAAAACTTAAAAATCTCCCATAGAAATGCATTGAGGGAATGTTTAGATTCAAATTATAACTGACAAAATTAAAATTGTACTTGAAATCGATGATGTTATCACAGAGCAATCAATGTGTGAGACTAAGTGACCTGTTATTACATCTTCTGCTACACACACACACACACACACATCATAAACTCCATACCAACACACACTACCAATTACATGGCACACTCATACACTTATACACACACACACACACAAAGTATTGGGACAGGCCCCCACATGCGGCCAAAAGTATTGGGACACACCCCCGCACACGGACAAAAATATTGGGACACACCCCCAAACATGGCCAAAAGTATTGGGACACAAGCCATATTCTTTCTGTTTGCCACATTTCGAGGACTGCTGTAGTTCCTTCAGGAAATGCACATTCTAGTTTATGTGCTGCTATCTTTGTCCACTTTATATCTGACATAAGTTCTATTACATGCTCCAATTTTATAGATGATCAAATATGGCAGGAAGCTTTTTCTCTCCACTTCTCCCTCATAAGAACAAAGTAAAAGTACTGATTTCTTCTCTTTGTGCTATTTACTCAAGTTATATGCCAACGCTGCACCAGTGTGAGATATTTAACATCCCCATTTTGTTCCCAGAACCTGTCAGCTAAAAGTATAGTCATTATTCAAGCAGAAAAAAAGCATTGTGCATTCAAGCACACAGATCATTACATCTATACATGCATGACTCAGCATTTACCATTTTTCATTTGCCATTGTCTCAGATAAAATCAAATTCATCTCAGGCTGTGCCACAGGTACTCAAGGCTGCTCTTTCTTAACACAGAGTGGCATTATGGGTTCCACTAGGATTTCCAAAGGTTTCCCAAAGGTCCACGTGTTTTAAAAAATATTTCTGATTGCACCCATTCAGCTCAAGGCACTCCTGCATAAGATAATGTCAGCACAAGCTAATGAGCTGTGAGAAATGCTCTCATTATATAACCAAATAAAGGTAGAAGGTTGCACCTTTTAAAGGTGAGGCAGGTTAAATCGAGCATTCGGAAATGATGCTAATTTCGTAACGCTGATTAAGAAGTCTCAGGGTGACAATAACCTTTCTGACAGGCTCATTAAACCTTGGGCCATCTGAAAAGCCTGACTGACATCTTAACGGGAGATAACAAGGTCCCGTTAATGTGACAGAAGCCATGAGGTCAGAGAGCGCTAACTCTCTCAGTCAACTCTGTAGACACACTCTGGGCTGAAAATGTCTGGCATTCTGTATGTGATGCCCTATTGATCAATCATGACTGTTTGGCTGCCATGTGGCAATGTGAAACTGAATGGTTGGACTTTCAATGGCTAGAGACAAACAATAAGCAGTTATCTGGTTTGTTGAGGGAAATGTGCTTTGCGTCACTGTACAATGAGACAAATCTTGTTATCCATCTACCACTCACACTGTATACTGTAACTAATAGTTCTAGTTTGCTTAGCCAGCTAGCAAGGTAGCTAAGCAGCCATATATAGCAAATATAGCAACTGAGCCACATTAAAATGCAGCAAAATGGCATCAAAAATAATTTCATTGACTGTCCAAGTGTGTGTCCTGCTATTGTGGTCTAAATCAACAACCACAACAGTGATTCTGATGGAGCTTTTTATATATTGCATTTGGAAAATCTTCAGCCACTTTCACTTTTTTCACATTTTGCTATGTTATTGCTTTGTGCTAAAATAAAATAACTAACTAAATAACTAACATAAATAAATAAATAAATAAATAAAGTTTCCCCCATCGATCTACAAACAGAATTCTAGATTTTTTTGCATATTTATTGAAAAGGAAAAACTGAAATATTGCATTGACTTTAAGTATTTAGACCCTTTACTCAGTACTTAGTTGAAGCACTTTTGGCAGTGATTACAGCCTCCAGTCTTCTTGGGTATGATGCCAAAAGGGTTGAACACCTGGATTTGGGGATTTTCTGACATTCCTTGCTGCAGATCTTCTAAAGCTCTGTCAGGTTGGATAGGGACAGTCAGTGGACAGCCATTTATAGGTCTCTCCAGAAATGTTTGATTGGGTTCAAGTCAGGGCTCTGGCTGGGCTACTCAAGGACATTGACAGAGGGACTGTGGTAGCCTAGCGGGTAAGGTACTGGACTATGGACCAGATGGGCCAGGGTTCAAATCCCACCTCTGCCAAGCTGCCACTGTTGGGTCCTTGAGCAAGGCCCTTAACCCACAATTGCTTGCATTGTAAGACTGTAAGTCGCTCTGGATAAGGGCGTCTGCTAAATGCTGTAAATGTAAATGTAAATGAGTAGTCCCTAAGTCTTGGCTGTGTGCTTAGGGTCACTGTCTTATTGGAAGATGAACCTTCAGCCCAGGCTGAGGTCCTGAGTACTCTGGATCAGGTTTTCATTAAGAATATCTCTGCACTTTGCTCCACTCAGCTTTCCCTCAGCCCTTACCAGTCTTCCTGTCCCAGCCACTGAAAAACACCCCCACAGCATGATGCTGCCACCAGCATGCTTCATTGTAGGGATGGTATTGGACAGGTGATGAGCAGTGCCTGGTTTCCTTCAGACATGACGCTTAGAATTGAGGCCAAAAAGTTAAATCTTGGTTTCATCGGACCACAGAATCTTGTTTCTCACAGTCTGAGACTCCAGGCGAGCTTTCATGTGTCATTTACTGAGGAGAGGCTTCTGTCTGGCCACTCTGCCACTCTGCCCAGATTGGTGGAATGCTGCAGTGATGGTTGACCGTCTGGATGTTTCTCCCACTTGCACACAGGATCTTTGGAGCTCAGCCAGAACAAACATTTGGTTCCTGGTCAGCTCTTGAATTTGCCACAGGTGGAATCCAATCAAGGTGTAGAAACATTTCAAAAATGATAAAGAAAAATGGGAGGCCTTCAGTGCTAAATTTCATAACAAAGGGTCTGAATACTTGTGTCCATGCAAAATGTTAGTTTTTGATAATTAAGAAAACTGATTTCTTCAACATAATATGAAAAAGTGAAAGGGTCTGAAGACTTTCCGAGTGCATTGTGTAAATGCAACAGTAGGCTACACAAGGCTTCTGGTTTTATCTCATATAGTAACACATCTACGATGCTAAACAATATCTGATTCAATTTTCTGGTATGTCAGAAATTCACAGGCTGGGCAAACACATCATTTATTCTTTCACACTGCATCATTTACCATCTCACAATACATGCTCTGATTTATAAACAGTTTAGCCACAAAGCTAAACATTTGAGTGGGACAGCAAAATCATGTCAAAATCTTGCCAGAATCTTCTTGGCTCAAGTAATAATTAATCTGATTAACATGGAAGGCTGCCACAGATTGTTAGACAGAATATATGTGTTTCCCACAAAATTTGGGTTTAATTAGGACAAAGCTGTCCACTTCAATTTTACAATGCTACAAAGAAGTAGACTTATGAGCCACAGAATCACAAGGAGATCTGTCGCAGTGGTTCCCAACCTTTGTTCCATGGATGTCCATCTAAGGGCATCTAAGAAAGGCTGCACACACATACCAAAAGAATAAAGTGATTCATTTCAAATCTTTATTGGCAAAAATGAGCATAAAATTATAGTTTTTTTCCTTTTCTCCTGAGTCCCTTTTATAACTTTTTTGTGAAAATATCTTTATGTAATTTTAAATACAGATTTTTTTTCCAGTGAGGTGTTACTTTACTCTTATTGAAAATTTGCAAGTTCTATCTTAAATAAACACCTCAGTTTGTCACCAGCGAGTAGACAAAGCCTTGCGTATCCCCTGAGATGTTTGGCACCCCCTTGAGGGAAAATTTGGACCCCAGGTTGGGAACCATGGGTTTAGAGCAGATTAAGTTCAACGTCTGTAAGACAACAAGCTTTTGTGGATGCTTGACTTTCATTGTTATGTATAAACTCCATCCGTAGTGGGTTTATATTTAGAAAAAAAAATCGCATCTACATCTACACGATCGGTGTATTTATGTAGGCCATGTTTTTTTTTTTGTTAATTAGCAGACCTTTCAGAGGCGGAAAGTATGCATGATATTTTTACATACACATACACACATTTATTTATTTGTATGTGTAGTCCAGTCTGAAAACGAGTGCATACTGAGATGACTCATAATTAGATAGTCAATATAAACAAACATTTCAGCACGAATCACATTTCATGTAAGAATGCATGTACCGCAGTGCTTGAACGTTTGTGAAACCTTTAAAATGTTCAAATAAAATTATCAAATATCTTGTGATCGCATATCTGTGAGTGGCAAAAGTATGTGAACATCTAGTATTAACAGTTAATTTAAAGATGAACATAGAGCCAGGTGTGTTTCATCAGTGTGGTTACATTCAAATGTGAGTGTTCTTCCTGTTGTATGTAAATAACAGGGATCTATTAAAATTGTATCTTCACAACACATTTGTGGCAGAGTATTATGGAACGAACAAAGGAGATTTCTGAGGGTCTCACAAAATGAGTTGATGATGCCCATCAAGCTGGAAAAATGTTACAAAACCATCTCTAAATAGTTTGGATTCAAACCGATTCTCAGTCACATAGATTGTGTATAAATAGAGGAAATTCAAGATCATTTTTATCCTCCCCTGGAGTTGTCAACCAAACAATATCACTCCAAGAGCAAGACATGTAACAGTCCACAAGGTCATAAAGAACAGGGTTGTTCACGGGTATACCATTGGGAGGACACTGAATAACAATGGTGTGCATTCCATCTGTGTAACATGGTGGTTGGACTACCATAGTTTGGTCCTGTTTTGCTGCATCTGTGCTATAAAGGTTTGCCATCATTTATGGCATTCATGAATTATACCAGCAAATTCTAAAGAAAAATGTCATGACGCCTGCCTGTGAACTGAATCTCAAGACAATGTGGCTCAAGCAGCAAGACAACAAGCCTAAGCTCACAAGTTTTCTATAAAAAAAAGTTTAAAAAAGAATGTTATAAGAACATAACAAATTCCAATATGTCTTTGAATGGGCAAGTCAAAGTCCTGAACTTAATTCCAAATGTTGGAAGGCCTGAAGTGAACAGTTAATGCGTAGAAACACCATGCACAATATTTTTGTATCACTTATTTAATTGGGTTCCTTTTATCTACTTTTTAGAGCTTGTGAGAAAATCTGATGATGTTTTAGACCAGGATGCATGGCTTGGGTCACTGGGGCCGGAGTCTGGAGTCATGTCTGGCCTGCCTGCCTTGTCCGCTAGCCGGGAGTGTCGAGTGGGCGGTCTGGCTGAACTGGGCTTCGGTCCTCGTGATCTTGACTCAATGCATCCTTGCCTTTAGATTAAGGGCAGAGCTGGGGGGTTCCTTGTCAAAGAGTCTTTATGGTGATCAGAGACGTTGGGTTGGCTGTCTTCTGCCTCTCGTGGGGTTGCCAATGTCTCATGTGATTCCCTCTTGGCTGTGTGTTTCCTACCAGTTCTCCTCTTTCTAGCTATGCTGCTATAGCTAAAGTGCTGCCGGGGGTCTCATGCTACACATGGCATCAGTGATTGTTAATAGACACTGTGCTCTTAATCAATAACTAATTACATTTTCTGTTTCCTCTCCGAGCTGTGTTCCGGCAGTTCCAGCCCCCACACATAATGTTCATCTGCTGGAGCTCACTCTCCAGCTGCTTTCGGTCATCAGCTACAGCCCCATCATACCCGGGCCACTTAATGTTGATGTGCATACTTCACATTTTATTCGAACTTTGACTCCATGACTTTAGTTCGCTCTTAGATTTATCATCTACGCCGCCCAAGGAGGTTGGGTCCCTTTTTGAGTCTTGGTTCTCCCAAGGTTTCTTCCTAGAACTAGGGAGTTTTTCCTTGCCACTGTCGCCCTAGGCTTGCTCAATTTGGGATTGGACGTAGTTATTAGGAGATAATCTAAACTTGTAAAGTTGCTTTCAGACAATGCTCCATTGTAAAAAGCGCTACATAAATAAATCTGACTTGACTTGACTTGACTTTTAGGTCATACCTAAATGAAAGAAAGAACATTCCCAAATGGTTCACAAACTGTCAAACACTTCTGTAAGTGTGTATTGCCTTAATAACAACACTGATTTTGTTGACACATTTGAATAATGCCGCTATAGTACTCTGGTTAATTCATATGATCGCATAAAAACCACAATGTGTTGAGCATGTTGCACCTCTACTCTCTTCAACAGCATAGCATACAGTGGGTAGCTATTATCAGGAAAGTTACTGATATCTAAGGTGATGACTGCATGAATTTTGTAGCATGCTTTGTAATATTAATATTTCACTTTTTAGCCTTTTGTAGACCAGTCCATTACTAAAACATTTTCCTTCTTTCAGGTCTTGTCCAAATCAGATTGAACTGATACTGGATAACATTGAACTACTACGTTTGCACCATTTCACATTTGTTTGGACATGTTATCTAACAGACCTCAGTGGAAGCAGAGCTGTAAAAAGCAAAATCAAAATGTGCTGCAATCTGAATGGGGACTTGTGTCTATGGTTCAAATCCCACCTCTGCCAAGCTACCACTGTGTGGTTCTTGAGCAAGTCCCTTAACCTGCAGTTGTTTGGAATATATCACTGTATCAATTGTAAGTTGCTCTGGATAAGGGTGTCTGCTAAATGACTAATGGAAATGCCAAAATGTTTTAATGCTGCACAAGACCTAGGCATGATTTTCACCCCTACTGTGTGGTAAAGGAATAGAACCAAACAAGAACAGCTGACTTTTAGATCAGTTCATTCAATTATTTATGAGGACAGGTTTAAAGGAAAGCTGATATTTTGGATAAACTGGCTAAAACTCATCAGTTCTGTTTTGTGCTAGTTGATCTTGAGATCATACAGAATGGTGTTCAAGCTGGTCCTGTTGGTTCCCAAGCTTGTGCTCAAAAGTTTATTGTGGAAGATTTAATGTGCTGACGTTGTGCTAAACTGTGCTTCCCTTGTGTTACAGCAGTCACCACTACATGATGCTTCAGACTATGACAAAATCCAGCGTTAAAACACTTACAATCAGCAGACTTGAGTTACAAGGTTAATTAGAAGGAGATTATGCTCTCTTAAGGCCAATGACCACTCTCATGAGAATATGTTAGGGGGTTCGGATGATGCCCAAATCAGAGCTCAAAAAGCGAGTAAATCTAAAGACAAACTGGAATTGAAGAGACTTGTGTGTATTTTGAACTCGTAAAGAATTTAGAAAGAGTTTGAGCATTTGCCAAACATGTCACATCAGAGCAACCAAACCTCTACAAGAAGCTGGTTGTGACAACTTAGTATGCAGCACAGGCAGCTCATTTTGCATTATTTATCTCTTTAGTGGGTACACAGAGGAGGCTTGAAATATCCACTACCCTATCTAACCCACTTACTGAGGAATGGTAGGGACTCAGAAGTGTACTTACACATGGTAGATTAAAAAAGGCTACTCCTGCCATTCTAAGATCATGAGTAATACTTCCTAATCACTTGCCTCTGGGTCCTGACTGTACCAAGCTCATATTCAATCGTCAGATCCGTAGTCCTTATTTCCTCCGTCTTGTACTTTTATCAGTCTTATGCCCACACACAGACATTTTGGCCTATGTTTCTCATAGATATACTATCAAAACAAGTGAAAGTATTTAAGTTCAGGTGCATTGTGCGTTAATTTATTGGAGTGAAGGACAGCAAGAAAGAGCCTTCTTCACTGTGGCAAAAACTACACACTTTTAGGATGTTCACCCAGCAATAGTACTTCATAGCAAAAAAAAACAAATAACATACCGGTACATAAGAACAATTGTTTAATAGCTAAACATTCTTAATCTACTGTAGCATACCTCAAACTAATTCAGTTCAATAAGTTTACTTCATGGCACGTTTTTCCAGATCAAGTATAGAAAAACTTAGGGAATCGCCTTTCATGAAAATGTAAATTAGCCTGCAGGGAGGGCTTACAGATATTAAACTGTTGGCTAATTAAAAGAAAACATGATACCAACAAGCTGTCAATTTGAAACAATATAACGGATTATATTATGTGGCAATAGATCTTGGTTGTTCGCAGTCAGCTGTGTCGGGTAAGTTAGTCAAGCCAAGTAAGTAAAATAAGATTCCAAAGTGTCAGAATAGAAAATGCAATATGTCTTGAAAATGGAACATGCACAAGAAAACTAATGAAAAACAAATGGGTACAAACAGAAGTCAGTGTTTGTTATAGAACTGAAAAACATCTGAATGAAAAGGCATTTATATATAAAAAAGTAAAAAAAAACTTAATTAAAAGAAAACAATATTACAATGGGCTAAAGGGAAGCAGTCATTGAGTATGGTTGATTGGATGGAGTAAATGATCCTCGAATTTTTGATGGCACCATTCTAATGAAACATATGAACATATAAATGACTGTGTGAACTCCACACTCACATTTATAACATAGGGTTGCATGTCAGGTAGACCAGTGGAGATGACAGTCATTACCTTAACAGTCAATGCATAGGTGTACATTGAAATTGGGCACTTTTCTCTTTCCATCAATAGAAAATAGGTTTGGTGATGCTGAAGTCATTTTTCAGGCTGATAATGTATCTTGCCATATAGCAAAGAGTGTTAAAGCTTTTCTTCAGGAAAGGCTTAATGGCATGGTCAGAAAACAGTGCAGATTGAAAATATATGGCAGAAATTTCAAATATTGCTCCATGACAAGGCTCTATCCTGCAAAGCTGATCATTCAACCGCTATTCATCAAGTTGAAACGAGTTTGATATAGAATATTGTTTATCATTAGTGAAGTCCATCCCACAAAGACTTCAGGCCTTCATATAAGCCTTTTTGGTTGATGATTCCATATTTTATCCTCAAAATTGCGAGACAGTATACCATTATTAATAACACGAGGTAATTCTGGATGTATGGGTAGAAGTCCAGATTATGCACAAGGCATAATTAGCAGAGACAAGGCAGATTTGGTACAAGAAATAGGTTAGAGGTTTGAAGAGACAAGCCAGTGCAAGCAATGGGATATTTTAAGGTACGACCCATTTAGCTCAAAACTTATGTCTCTAGCTCACAAGTTTTATATCTCTCTAACTAAACATATCAAAATAGGCAATTCACTTACAAATACATTTTGAATTGTGAGACAAGCAAGAGGAACATTTCTGAAATGTGAAACACTGACAATAAGCATTACTGACTCTCCGGCCTGCAGCATGTTTCCATGGCAATACTTTCACCTCTCTCACACTGTCATGGATCAGCTGCAGAAACAGAAGTCACTGACATGTTTAGCATAGGAAAAGCTAGCGGGTTCACAGGCCCGCCAACACAGAGCCCAGTGGTATAGGCAGCTGGAAAAACATCTTAATTTAAGATGAAGTTAATTGCGCACATCATGCTGACATCCCCACTTGCTGAACTTGTTGGCATGCTCTTCAACCAAATGTGCAACTTGTGTAGGCTTGAGAAGACTCAGTGTGTGGCCCAACTCCAAGACTCCTGAATCGTGACTGGCAGTGTGAGATGAATTCAGGAGAAAAATGTGATCTGTGTGTTTACTGTTCAAGCCATTCAGCCTAGTGCACAGGGGCCAAAAAAGGTCTCTTTTTTATATTGCCTCTCTTTGGGCTGACTTGCTTTGCTGTACAGTAGTAAGTGATTAAATGAAACTTTTACAAAGTGACATGTGAGTAAACCAGCCCTTGAACTGCTCCCTGCTTTTTTTTTTAGTAGAAGACCAGACCAATGTGTGACTTTGAAAAGCCAGGTCACATTGCTCATCTCTCATTCTCTTATCCTCTCTCAAACTAATGTAAGAGTCTGGTGTCCGATGCTCCCTTCAGCTAAAGGCCTCCCACTATGAGGCAAAGGGCACTTTTCTAAGCATATAGGGACCCATCAGACAGCGAGATGGAGTGCTATACTGCAGAACATTGAGCTGCACAGAGGACGCTTGCTGCCTGAAAGAGAGACCTCTGAAGACTGCATCAACAGACAGCAATGTCTGAGCCTCTGACATTTGCTAGTGAAGAATCACCAAGCAAAACCTATTGACATGCACGCTAACCCCCCATGGTCCACTGTTGTCTTTCAGCAGGCAGCAGGTACAGATGGGTCTTTGACAAAGTTGGCCCTCACTTTTTGCATTTATTATTTATTTCATTTTGACTGCCAATTCGTGCTAGGGTATATTGGCAGGTGGTCAGAGCTAGCAGGAGGCTATTGGGAAGTGCTCTCTGAAGATATTTAACACATCAGTGAGGAGGGAAGGAATTAGGAATATAGTTGTTGTTTTGCCTGAATAATGATACCAATAGTTTTTTTTAATACAGTACTTTATATTAATAAATTTTAGAATATACAAATTAATGCATCTGCTGATTTATGTCACTACTAAATGTTTTAGGATAGTCAAACTTAAACTGATCTGACAATGCACAGCCATGCAAAGCACTTAGAGAAACTACAGTGATTCACAGTCCAAAAATCTGCAAAGTAGTGCTAGAGTGATATTGTCTACACAAATAATCGTTTCAAAGATGGACCTGAGTGCAAAATCAACAATACAAAACATCATCAGATTTTCACACAAATCCTAAAAGTAGATGAAGTAGATAAAGAGAACTCAGTTAAACAAATGAGACAAAATATTATACTTGATAATTTATTATTTTGTGGAAAATAATCCAATATTACATATTAGTGAGTGGATTAAGGTCAGGACTTTGACATGGCCATCCCAAAACATTAACTTCTTTAACCTTTTAACTTCTTCTTAACATTCTTCTTTAACCATTCTTTGGTAGAACAACTTGTGTGCTTAGGGTCATTGTTTTGCTGCATGACCCACCGTCTCTTGAGATTCAGTTCATGGACAGATGTCCTGACATTTTCCTGTAGAATTCTCTGATATAATTCAGAATTCATTGTTCCATCAATGATGGCAAGCCGTCCTGGCCCAGATGCAGCAAAACAGGATAGGACATTCTAAACAATACAGAACATTCTAAAGGGTTCATAACTTCAAGCACCACTGTATGGATGAGAAGTGGCCAAGGTGTGTTCACCTAAAGAAACACAGATAAACTGTGTAGACAGCAGAGCGTAAATAGTGCTGCAGCCAATCAGTGATGAGTAGCACTCATTAGGTCAATATATGAATATGAAAGGTAGGATGGATTCTCATGCTCTTGGGGAGTCTGAGCCAACAAGTGGATGTTTTGTTGGTGGTAAACAGGTCAAGATAACAGGGTGCCAGTTTCCTGGACATGCAGAGGGATGTTCTTGGAAGATAACCAGGCGGACTGACTAGGTGAGTATAGTGGGGCCATCCATGCCAGATGTGTGTTTCAAGAGGTGGGATTAACAGCAGCCACACAGCAAAGGGTAGACTCCAGGTCCTTAATGGTGTGTTCTGACTGACCATTCGACTGCGGGTGGAAACCAAAAAAGAGCATAAATAAAAAAGAAACTTCATTGACATCAGGAATGAAGTGTCTACTCAGGACCAGAATACCGAGCCAGTGCAGCCCTGACCCCAGTAGCAGAAATATCAACCTCCACGATGAACTGTTTACTGGGGTCGGGCTGGACTAGTACAGGAGCAGAGGTAAACCAAGACTGTAATTTTGTTAAGGCTTTCTCAGCATCAGAATACCAACAGAAAGGTACCTTGAAGGAGGTGAAACTTGTGAGGGAACAGGCCACCTTGCTGTACTGCCTGATGAAGCAACAGTAATAGTTAGAGAAACCCAGGAAGTGCTGCAGTTCCTTCCGGTAATGGGGTGTGGGTCATTCTGCTACCACATGAATCTTCTCCCCATATCTGCCGTGATTTGGCCAAGCTGTGTAATGCAGCCCAAAAATCTTACCGAATCCACGTGAAACTCACACTTTTATGCTTTGACAAAGAGCCTGTTTTCCAGCAGTCAAGACAGTACTAGGCAGACATGTGAAATATCATCCTGGAGGTATTTGGAAAAATCAGGATGTTGTCTAGGTTGTCTCGGTAAAAGACAATATGATTCAGGAAATCCCTCAGAACATAATTCACCAGAGCCTTTCCACTCATCTCCCTGACTAGATGGTACAGTGGTGCATGAAAGTTTGTGAACCCTTTAGAATGTTCTATTTTCCTGCATAAATATGACCTAAAACAACACCAGATTTTCACACAAGTCCTAAAAGTAGATAAAGAGAACCCAGTTAAATAAATGAGACAAAAATATTATACTTGGTCATTTATTTATTGAGGAAAATGATCCAATATTACATATTAGTGAGTGACAAAAGTATGTGAACCTTTGCTTTCAGTATCTGGTGTGACCCCCCTGTGCAGCAATAACTGCAACTAAACATTTCCTGTAACTGTGGATCAGTCCTGCACACCGGCTTGGAGGAATTTTAGCCCATTCCTTCGTACAGAACAGCTTCAGCTCTGGGATGTTGGTGGGTTTCCTCACATTAGCTGCTCACTTCAGGTCCTTCCACAACATTTCGATTGGATTAAGGTTAGGACTTAAAACGTTAACTTTATTCTTCTTTAACCATTCTCTTGTAGAACGACTTGTGTGCTTAGGGTCGTTGTCTTGCTGCATGACCCACCTTCTTTTGAGATTCATTTCATGGACAGATGTCCTGACATTTTCCTTTAGAATTTTCTGATACATCAGAATTCATTTTTCCATCAAAGATGGCAAGCCGTGCTGGCCCAGATGCAGCAAAACAGGCCCAAACCATGACACTACCACCACCATGTTTCACAGATGGGATAAGGTTCTTATGCTGGAATGCAGTGATTTCCTTTCTCCAAACATAACGCTTTTCTTTTCAACCAAAAGTTCTATTTTGGTCTCATTCGTCCACAAAACATTCTTCCAATAGCCTTCTGGCTTGTCCTTGTGATCTGTAGCAATATGCAGACGAGCGGCAATGTTCTTTTTGGAAAGCAGTGGCTTTCTCCTTGCAACCCTGCCAAGCACAAAATTGTTGTTCAGTGTTCTTCTGATGGTGGACTCATGAACATTAACATTAACCAATGTAAGAGAGGCCTTCAGTTGCTTAGAAGTTACCCTGGGGTCCTTTGTGACCTCACCAACTATTACACGCCTTGCCCTTGGAGTGATCTTTGTTGGTCGATCACTCCTGGGGAGGGTAACAATGGTCATGAATTTCCTCCATTTGTACACAATCTGTCTGACTGTGGATTGGTGGAGTCTTTAGAGATGGTTTTGTAACCTTTTCCAGCCTGATGAGCATCAACAACTCTTTTTCTGAGGTCCTCAGAAATCTCCTTTGTTTGTACCATGATACACTTCCACAAACATGCGTTGTGAAGAGCAGACTTTGATAGATCCCTGTTCTTTAAATAAAACAGTGTGCCCACTCACACCTGATTGGCATCCCATTGATTGAAAACACCTGACTCTAATTTCACCTTCAAATTAACTGTTAATTCTAGAGGTTCACATACTTTTCCCTCTCACTAATATGTAATATTGGATAAACTTCCTCAATAAATAAATGACCAAGTATAATATTTTTTGCTACATTTGTTTAACTGGGTTCTCTTTATCAACTTTTACTACTATCTACTTTGTTAAAATCTGATGATGTTTTACGTCCTATTTATGCAGAAATATAGAAAATCCTAAAGGGTTCACAAACTTTCAAGCACCACTGTAGGTGTTCTGGAGGTCCAGTTTGCAGCATATCGTGGGTCCTTGTAGTGGCTCTAAAGTGGAGCTGATCAGGGGTAGAAGGTACTTATTTTTACAGTTGTGTACAGGTGTGGTCTGATTAGATGCTGGGTCTTGCCACAAGAGGGCATAAAAGTGATTCCTCTGCTGTAAATAAACAGCTCTCAGAGGCTACTTTTGGGTAGTGTATTTCTTGGTGAGAGATTGTTGACTACTAGACATCTCTCTACAATGAACTCAAAGACATTTTGACTTTGAGAGGGGGCACATCATTGGACTAAGAGAAGTAAGATGATCGATTTGTCAAATTGCCCACCATTTAGGCCATTCTGACTTAACTTTTAGGAGGTGATTCAGTGATGGGATACACACACAGTGACCAGGCTCTGGGTGGCACAGACAGACCACCAGTAGAGAGGATCGTTTGAGCCCCCAACAAGCACGAGCAGCTCCTGCAGTTTCATTGGCCACCATCCAAACATATTAAGCGACCTATCTTTCTATGGAAAGACTATGTCCAGATGCTTAGCGGAAGGAAATTTGTTGTCACAGCCTCCATAATGTGTTTTGCCATTGACAGCCAGCCACCATCACACACAGCCACGAGACACCTTGACTGCTCTGAACTGGGACTGTATTGTCTTTAATGACAAATCCAGGTTCTGTTTGGGATCTGACAATGGTTGGGTTAGAGTATTGAGGCCTCATGGTGAGCACTTCAGTCCTGCCTTTGTTGTGGAGTGACACACTGTCCCAACTGCTGGTGTGATGATATAGGGACCATCACATATGACAGTCAGCCTCAGCGATATGTGCAGGGCATCCTGCAGCCACATGTGTTGCCTCTCATGCCATGGCATCCAGTTGGCATTTGTCAGCAGGATAATGCTCGCCCACACAGCAAGGGTTGCCAGATTTATTGCCAATCGAGCATTTATAAGACCAGCTGGGATGCCAGCTTGGGCACATTATGAGTGTGGAGGACCTGCAGGCCCAGCTGTGGGCAAATGTATCATAGAAGCATGTCAACAGTCAACAGTCTCTCACCAAGAGGTAAACTACCTGTAATAATTTACATATAAATAAATTACATATCTTAGGCCAGTTAGTTAATTGATTTAATTACTTTGTGAAGACTTGGGATGTTTTTAAGTTTGATGAGGTTAGGAATTTGAAGGCTTTTTAATGCCCCATTCAATATGTATCTTTAGTTAACATGTCTTCTTGCATTTTACAGAGATGACATAGTTGGAATACTGGGGGTAAATTTTCACAACTGCTTGTGTAACTGTTGAATATTTGAGGGTGATCTTTTTTGTTCTTAGCTCTGAGCCACCTCATGAACTAGTGCCAAAGGAAGCCAGTGATTGATGGTAAGGAAAGGTACTGCTTGCAAGCTGAATATCTTATTGAAATTGTAGGCAATAATTTTGCTAACTTTCTTGAGATCAGCATTATAGTGGTGAGCATGAATTACTCCACTGGCAGAGATGACTCCTCAGTGGAGAGTTATTTGATTTACTATTGCACAGTGATTTCCAGCCGTTGCTGGAGCATGAGTGGAAGGAAGAACTGCACTGAGGCAATGAGAAACTTCTTGTTTGTTTCATAAATGGATGGATTAGCCATCTCAACCTACCAGCATTAGTACCATTAGAATATCAGTTTGTGTAGCTGAAAAGTAAACATGTAAAATATATTACAATAATGTAAACATAAGTTTTATTAATCATAGGTTTATGCATGAATTTTAGTAAATAAATCATGGAAAGGCTATTTCCGCACCACCTAACAGGCTGTTCAAATATTTTACGGTGGCAGATGGTAATGAGGGAAAAATAAAACAACCAAGACTATAAAGTATGAAGCAATTTTCATTTGGTTTGGATTTATATCAGTTATTGTCAGTGGCATATGCATTTAATTAATTTATGCCAAATATATGTGTTGTATTTCAATCAGGATGTCCAAATCCCATTCTATTTTTGATATAATATGGATATCAATGATCGATACAGATAAATAGTGATGCCCACACCATAACCAGGCTCATTTTCTGCAAACAAGTCACATAAATTGTCGAACTATTATGGTGATGTGCTTTAACGTCATGTCCTATGTTGCACCTCTATCATGTCAGTCTACATCACACAAACTCACATCATAAAATGGCTATGGATTGATTGAAAAACATGCCTACTTTGATCTGATGATTTGATATTCAAGCCAGTATCAGCCTGACACAATTTTTTCCACTGATTTTGTGCTTAATGTTATTGTTAGGGGAAGCTGATATTGTATGTATGGAATCGGATGTATGGGAATGTACCATTTACATTACATTTACAGCATTTAGCAGACGCCCTTATCCAGAGCGACTTACAATTGATACAGTCTTACAATCCAAGCAATTGTGGGTTAAGGGCCTTGCTCAAGGACCCAACAGTGGCAGCTTGGCAGATGTGGGATTTGAACCCTGGACCTTCTGGTCCACAGTCCAGTACCTTAACCGCTAGGCCACCACAGTCCCACGATCACAGTACCAGTGTATCTAAAAATGATTTTATTTAGCTGTAATTTAGAAGGGAAGGGTTAATTATTGGGTGGATTGGTGGTTAGCACTGTCGCCTCTCAGTGAGAAGGTCCTGGGTTCAATCCCAGGTGGAGGTTCTGGGTCCTTCCTGTGTATGCACAGGTTTACTCCAGGTACTCTGGTTTCTCCCACAGTTTAAAGACATGGGTGTTAGGTTAATTGGTGTCTGTGGAGTGGCCCTGAGTGTGTGTCCTACCATGGATTGGTGAAGGTTAAGTATTATAGTCATTTATGTTTTCCAATTAACAATAGCTTGATCAATGTGGACATAAAGTGTATATCAAGTAATTAAATAAATCTTTTTGTAATTAAATCACAGTTAAGTTAATGAACAACACTGAACAAATACTCAAAAGAATAATCATTCAAACAGTAGGTATGAATTGTGACAAAACAGAAATCAAGGTCTTTGGCAATGTCAACACACTCACTCACCTCCCATTCAAAATACTATTGCTTGAAGGTTATTCTCAGAATAAGTTGGCCTGCAATCAGCCTAAGATAAGTAATACATTTGCATTAATGTGCATGTTAAAAAAAATTGTTGTATGTTATAAAGACTTTTTTTTCATTATTACAAATGCTGCTTGCCAGAATACCACTTTGTCCCTCAGCCCATGTGCAACATTATGGTGATATAAAGAAAGAAATAATATTTCACACTGATTTTAATGTCATATATTATAGACCTAATGAAATACCCCAAATAATTTTGCAATAGTGATGTACTGTCATAATGTGTACAATTATTATGTATCATTTGAATATAATTAGAAAAATATTTAAACACATATATAGCAGGATGGTTGCCATACCATGACAGACCCTGGCTTTTGTACTTGTTGCAGATAAAAGTCTGGATGGTCCACTGTGTGATGGTCCATCCCACATGCCTCAAGCTCAGAGAAGTCGAAGCCAATTCTGGACATGGTTAACATAAGGCTTTTTTACACAGTAAAGTTTTAAGTGGCATTTGTGAATGTTGACAAAGGTTTTCCAAAGTAATCCCTTGCCCATATCCTTATATTAGCTATTGATGAATGATGGCGCTTGACCTCATGTTGGTCTTCAGTTAAGGCTTGCACCACTGCCCTTTATGCACTGAAATTCCTCCACATTCCTGGAATCGTTTGATGATATTATGCACAGTAGAGGGAGAAGTATGCAAATCCCTTCCAGGCTTTCTTTGAGGAGCATTGTTTAAATGATTTCAATAATTTTCATACACATTTGTTGACAAACTGGAGATCCTCTGCCCATCTCTGCTCCTCAAAGACTCATGGATACTGCTTTTTTACCAAACCATATTTTCAATCACCTGTTGACTTCTCCTGTTTGAAATTGTTTTGTCTAATTACTAGCCCGAATTTGTCCTTGTAACAACTTTTTTGGAATTTGTTGCTGGAGTATGGAGGTTTAATAACTAATTAACTGAAGTTGACTACACAAAACATGAAATAATTTTGCAAGGCTGAGTGGAGGAACAAACACTATAGAAATGCTGCAGATAAGTAGCATGACAGTAATATGCTGGAATGAGGTACACATTTTCCAATATGAAATAATGGAAATATGGCTCCTGCTATTCAAATAATAGCTATCCAAACCAGTTTCTAGAACAAGTTACATTCAGATAGTGGGGATGTACTGTATATGGGTGAAATTCCCTTGTGAATACAGATTTCTGCTCTCCATCTGAGTAAGAACATAAGGGTGAACAAACAGCTGATTGTTTATTAGATGTAAGCCCTAGCTGAGCCTAAAAGCAGATAAAATGCAACAGTACATATTCCTATAATGCTATATGCAACACCAATAGCTGCATGCTCAACAATACACAAGAAGAAACTGAACAGGTTTTGAATAAGTACATATGGCAGCTACCTTCTCATACCACAGGCTCACAGCTCCTCGTGATAGGAATGCAGATCCCATGTGCCATATTGTACAACACTGCCATCTGCAGTCAATCAGCCAGAGCAACCCCCAGCCCCTGGTGTGCAGAAGGAATAAATAATATTTCTTTAAAAACTAGAAGGGGGATGAAGACAAGCTTCTTATGACAAAATATCACTTAAAAAGACAAGATTAGAGATGGAGTGTGATTGCAGTATGCAGCGGAGAATGGTGGACGGAGATGGCTCTTGTCTCAGCGGGGTGTATATGACTGCTGGAGGACTCTTTTTCTGGCAGCAGGATGCCACTCTCATCTTTAGATCTGTTTTTGTCAGAGTCAGAGGCCATACCGCGACAGAAATTAGATGCAAATTGCGCTCAGGGTCCAGTAAAGAGCAAACACTACATGCAGCGCACGACTAATGAATCCAAAAGACAAATTGCTTCTATCTCAGCTCAGACCTTCTGAAGATCACTGTCTGGAGGACGTTTAGGTGTTAGTGTCATACAGAAATGCGTACTGAATAGCTTCACAGCTTAGGGAACGGTTATAGTGCCATTCTTGGTGTATGGTATGAGTGTGGCCACTAGATGGAGGACTCTGCAGTTCACATTACAGGGTTGAAGCATCACAAATCAGTGTGTCGGAGCACATTTCATATACGGCCTGAGATTAGACAACATGCCAAGAAGAAGAGACAGGAATTCATATTGGTATTTGTGTATTCCTGCGTTCTTGTTTTGTATCTATCTTAAGTCTTGTAATATCAAAATGGTCAATACTGGAAACGTGTTACACTGTCTGCAGGCTGAATTATTCATGTCAAAGTCTTTGACTGGATAGTAATTATTATTATCATTATTTTTTTTTTTTTTAATGTCATTTAGCAGATGCCTTTATCCAGATCAACTTACAACTGATACAGTCTTTCAATCCAAGCAACGTGGGTTGCTCAAAGTTCTAACAGTGGCAGCTTGGCAGCAATGGGATTTGAACCCTGGACTTTCCTGACCACCCAGGAAAAAATGTAGTGTGAAATTTGTCAGTAGAACCATGAAGTGGCCAAATTACCACCAAAATTTATAGTACAACCATGAAATAATCCATGATCAGTTCATAGTCAACCAAGTTTACAGTTGTACTATGAAATTTCAGAGTAGAACCATGAAGTGGCCAAATTACCATCAAACATTCATAGTAGAACTGTGAACTTCATGGTCAAGCTGTGAAAGTTCACATTAAAACTGTCAAGCAATTCAGTATATTTATTCCTGGGCATAGTCCAGTTCCTTAACTGCAAGGCTACCACATTCATTTGAAGAATGTCAAAGTAATATCTACTAGATAGAATGTTTCCTTGTGAAAATGAAATCTGAAGGAAGACATCAGAATTCAGTGACAGAGGATTAAACAAAACTATTGCTGTTCAGTGTGTCTCCTGTGACTGAAATTAAGTGAGTTTTCAGTAAAGACACTACCTTAAAGAATGTCTGTATTTTATTTTAAATTCTTTACAAATTCCAGGGGCATAACTAGACTCTGCTATCATCAGAGGCCATGGTCCATTTTTTTATCTCAAAAATCGACACTCTACAACTTGTTTATTTATATGCCAGTGTGTCTGCGAATTTCCATTCAACCAAGCATGAACTAAATCTGATTTAACTTGTTTAAACAATGAACGTAACTTATTACCTGATTATAAGGAATTGTGTTAGATGAATGGAAGACCATTCAGAAACACTAGCCCTCTGTAGATCAGCTTTCCCTCACCGTGTTACGGAGAAAATGGAAATATTGATGTTCACCTGCATGTTTGAACATGTACACTTGCCCATAATTCTCATATTACAAGTCGTAAACATACAGATTATTAAAAAATAAGTAACAGGATGATACATGGATTCAACAGAAAATAAAAAAACACATTTACAGATTAATGTTTACACAATGTGGGTGAAATAAAAATTTGTTAAAAAATAAGTATATTAAAAATGATTCAATCAAATGAATTGTGAAAAAACAACAAACTATTGACAAATCCAGAAATAACCTTTGGCTCTAATGTAATTTGCCTTCTAAACACAGAGGTCTTTTGAAAGTGTATTTTAATATATACAGTATGTTCCCACTCTCCACAAATCCAATGCAGTATATTACTATGTCATTGTTTTAAATTTAATTAGATCTGATCTGAATGCATATACACAAATCACAGTAAGGTCTGGGATCTTATTAAAGTTATATTATGGTCTTGATGCACTGGCAGCCAAAAATAAACAGTTCAAACAGTTATTTGTTACAGTAATGAATACATAAAAAACAATAAGGCAAACATAGGAACTATAAAATTGCATTGGTTCACACTATCTTAGCATAGTTTCATGACATTTTTAAGTGATCTAAAGAAACTAATAAATGCACTTAATGTAACTTGATAGGCTTTGAATCCTATGAACTTACACTTATCCAAAATGATTCTTCTCTTCCTCTTCCTCTTGAAGACCTTTTTGTCTTTCTCCCAGGAATCTTTTTGCCATACTCTCTCTTTGTTTCTGCAGGATGCTTCTGACACTATGCTGTCTGCAAAAAACTCTAACAACGGTTTCTTTATGTGTGTCCTTCTATTACCAATACAGCACATTTCTCACGTTTTTCCCCCTGACTTTTCTTGGCTTTGAACCCTATTTGTCATCTTTATTTTGTTATTACAAATCAATATTGAAGCTGCTCATTTATTAATACTTGCCAGTTGTATTATTAAACCTGATTTTGGACTCTATCTTGGCCATCATGACCACCATTTTTTGGAATGGCAAGATCACAGCAAACAGTTGCTAAATGGGCAAATATTACACACTTGCAGCAAACCTGTGATGGAACAGTGTTAAAGATATTAGGCTTTATGGACCAGACAGCTCTGGATTCAAACCCCAGCACTGCCAAACTACTACTGAAGTTGGGCCCAGTAACCTAGAATTGCTTAGATTGTACAGTGAGGATTGTATCAGTTGTAAGTTAGATAAGAGTGTCTGCTCAAGGATTAAATGTATATGTAAGCTGTTTGACTGCTGGTACTTTATAAAAGTATTTCACAGAGACAATAATATAGAAACTTAATGATCTAGAAACATCATGCTATTATGCTAAATTTCACGGTGTGTAATTTGGCAGATCTTAATTAAAACAAATTCTGTGCCAGACAGTCTGCTTCACCATGTTCTCTGTGTTATGTTTTCAACTGAGATGAAGTCATTTAGCCAGATAAAACTGCAACAGATTGGTCTTTTATAGATTTGATCGTGCATCAAGAGGGATTATCAGAGAGCCATTAATGTTCTTCCAAACTAATCGCATTAGTTATACGAAACAGCTTCTTAGAGCAAAATGTCCTTTTGTGATCATACAAGACACAGTTCCTTTCCTTAAAAATGAATGCTACTTTGATCAGGAACACAGGTCTAATAGGCTCTGGTGATTGTCAGATACAATTACATGTCAGCTTTAAAACTAACATGAGATATCAAATAGCTAAACAAATTGCATAGTTTAAATTACTATCAATCAATATGCTCTGCTGCTTATAAAGCATGTTCTTGGGAGTGTAATTAATGCAGCTCTAGTTAATTATTCTCAGTACAGACACATCCCTCTGTGCTGGACACTCAAACAAAGATTTGTGGTTGGACATGTACAGAATAGCACTTTTGCTCTAATCCTTCCCGGAGAACTGAAATACATCCTTTCACAAATCACAAATTGATTTTTCTTTTATCACCACTCAATAGAAGGACACAATAGCACTCAGTCTGATGAGTCTGACTGGCAGTGGTGGCACTGTTTTCAAATTTGTGAGAAATTCATATATAAAAAAAGTTTTCAGTCACGATAGTTATCATGATAATAATATTTCAGTGCATGAAATATGTCAAAAGCACATTTCTCAATGTTCATCACATCCCCATGTCCTTTCTCTGTTTCTGTGTCTCTTTTTCAGACACAGTACTTGACAATATATATGTCACGTTGGTGAATATACCACCTCAGTGCATTTAAAACACATAAATTAGACTCTTGATGCATTTAAACGTTACATAAATTACTGTTCAGCAGAAGAGAGCTCTTCCATATTACTGTACTAATGTAATTCTGTGGATACACACAATTGATTTTGCACTCAAACCTGCAATTGATTATAAGGTGGCTTTCAATTACCCTGATTATTTGCCTTCATGAAGCTAACCGACCTTTTAACAGTTGACAACGGTGTAAAAATACGAACTGAACTTTGAGTGACTTGATGATGCTGCTGTTTTCTGTTAAATGGACGGTTAGGTTCTGGACACTTCCTCTGCTTGTCTGCCTCAGCCCAGCCTGCTCGACACTGCACTAGCTTTGCTCGTCTCTGCTTGGTTCGTTTTAATTTTTTAAATGAGCATTCCCCTCTCATTCTTTCTGAACCCTGACACTACAATTTAATGACTCAATTTCAGGTATGAAAAAAGTGTGTGCATTTTACACCTATTATTATGGAAATAAGTTGTTACTATTATGGAATTAGTCTTCGGGGAAGGCTTTTCATTAAAGTTTAGAACCTAACTGCAAGGATTAATTTCTATTTAGTTACAAGAGCAGTTACGCAGTAATGTCCAGTGATAGACCTCATAGTTCTGCAAACCATTTGTTTTTGAACATTGCCTTGTGAACATCGTGTTTTTTGTAATATCCTTTTTTACCCCCTTCTTCTCTCCCCCAGTTTGATCCTGCCCAATTCCCCAGTCTCACAACATCCCACTGCATGAATTACCCTTCCACTGTAAGCCAGCAAGTGCCACCAACTATACTCGCAGTCAGTACCTCAAATGACTAACAGGGTAACAGGCAGTTGCTTTAAAACTACACAGGAAATGTTTAATAAAGTGTCTATTCATTTAATATTGGTGGAATCAAATAATCAAACATCTCAGTGCAGCAGCACCCTGTTCTTTCCTTAAACTCAAACTCCATCAAATGGACATTGCAACCCGTCTATTAAACTCCTGACACAGAATTAATAGATATTGCTGAAGCCTGTGGGTCTCTGGGTGTGTATTGCACAATAATGTACTTATTATTTTAATGGGATGAAGGATTAATATTCATTGGACATACGGCCTTAAATGCATCATTGGCATGGATGTGGCTGTGGCATGTGGGTGGGTGCATTTTGCACAGAAGGAAACGTATTTATTGGACAGTGCACTTTTCTTTTGTCTCGTCTGGATGCACAGCTTTTCTTTATCATGATTGATCGACCTCTCAAAGAGGTAGAACGTTGTAACCAGCCGTCAATCAGTAAATCAGAATTGAGAACTTGCCTGACTTCTGAAACTTCAATAAATCTACGCTGGTGGGACTCCACATGTCCAACAAATTATTTACATCACTTGAATTACAGGAGCCATATGCAATGGAGATTATTTCTTGTTTGGGCTTACCTCCTTCAGCCATGGTGAATTCAGATGCATTGTGCAATGAATGGCCAGGGTGAAGCACCACTGAGAGATTCAAACACCAGTCTTCGTGAAACATCATTATATGACAGTATGACAATACTACACTAAGAGTCATAGAGATCTTTATTATGGTAAACTGTTTGTCTAAGGGTGGCACTGTGTTCACAGCAAGAAGATCCTGGGTTAGATCCCAGCTAGAGTGGTCTGGGTCCTTTCTGTTTGGAGTCTGCATATCTTCCCCATGTCCCCGTGGGTTTACTCCGGGTACTCCGATTTCCACCTACATGTCAAATACATGCTTTGGGTTAATTGATTACGCTAAAATAGCCCAAGTGTGTGAGTGTGTGTATGAGTGTGCGTGCCCTACGATGGACTGGCGCCCTGTCTAGGTTTGTTCCTGCCTTGTGCCCTGTGCGGCCGGCTACGCACCGGCTCACCCACGACCCTGTCCAGGATTAAGCGGGTAAAAGAAACTGAATGTGAAAGAATGTTTGTCTATCAAGATTTAGATTTAGATGTTTGTTATTTCTAACAGATCCATTCGAAATGAGTGTAAATTAACCCAAACTGTAATAAGTACATCCCATGTATGTGTACTGTACTCTATAGCACTTCCGTCTGTGGGCAGACATGCCACTTGTATTCTTGTCAAGTCAGATTTATTTACATAGCGCTTTTTACAATGGAGCATTGTCTCAAAGCAGCTTTACAAGTTTAGATTATTTTCTAATATCTAGGGCCAATCCCAAATTGAGCAAGCCTAGGGCAACAGTGGCAAGGAAAAACTCCCTAAACGTTATAAGGAAGATACCTTGGGAGGACAAAGACTCAAAAAGGGACCCATCCTCCTTGGGTGGCGTAGATGATGAATGTAAGAATGAAACAAATTTATCTTGTCAAATAAGTCTATAGTAATAGTTCAAAAAACAACGCAAAATATGCATATTGGCATTATTTAGTCCGATAAACAGCGTCACTGTAGGGTCTTGAGTCCTCGGCAGGAACGTCCTTGGCTGCATGTCGTCCCCAGCTTGTATGCTTGATCTTACGGATCTCTTCGAAATGGGTGTAAATGAACTAAAACTGTAATAAGTACATGCCATATATGTGCACTGTAATCTATAGCTGTCTATGGAAATATGAATTGAATTGGAATTAAAATTTTTCTACTAATACCCCAATCAAACCAAGTAAACAAATGGCATGCATTAACATAAATGATAAGGATAAGGAAAGCAGATAAGGAAAGAACAGACTACAGTTTAAAAGGATACTGTAAATCTTTCTACAATCATCAGCCATTAGCAAAAGCATCGCTGATCAACTTGTGTTTACAGCCCCCGTCGGATCATTGATTGGGATCTTCGGCAGTGTTTTTCATTCCTGATATAATAGACTTCATTTGCTAGAAGGCTTTCCATCAAGAAGACATTTACTTCCGTAACGACTTTGAATATTGATCGCCGATTAACTCTTTTAAGTAAGGCAGTGATTCATGTCACCTCATTTGCCTAATTGATTACATGTCAAGCCTCAAGCATTATCAATCACAAATGTTTGAATGATTTTGTACATTTCATAAAACAGAAAATTATTGATAGGTTGAAAATTATTGAAATGTTATTGAGAAGGTAATTATAGCAAGACTAAAGACTGTGCCTATCTGGGTCAAATTACACAACAGATTTTATGTGCACTGTCATTAGCAATATAGAGAATGCTGAACATTCTTTCTTTGTTATATAAGCTATAGATACAAGGCACAGAAAGCGAGTTCATTAGTCCATGGTGCAACTGTAATATGTTAAAGTCTCATTAAAGCAGCAGCAGCAGGATTAAGTCCCCTTAAGCTTTTGGTAGAGTGAATGACCATGAAGTGAATGATTAAACATGACCTCGCCAAAGCTGTGTCTCCGGGGAACACTTTGGATATTAAAACTGAAGAAGAGATGATCGGTGTCACTACATAAGACACACTTTGCAGAACATTTTCTGTCATGGCTTATTAAGCTTGTCATTTATGTTAGCATGGATCCCCTTAGACATGCTGCAGTGTTAGAGCACTACCTTTGTTTTCTGGACTTTTTGATAAAGACCACTTTTAATAGAATCAAAAAGCACCTCAAAACAGCAACATACACACATCGAGCACTTTATTAGCAACAATATACATGCACTTCATTAGGTACACCTGTTCAATTGCTCATTAATGCAAATATCTTATCAACCAATCACATGGCAGAAACTCGATGCATTTAGGTATGGGGACATGATTAAGACAACCTGCTGAAGTTCAAACCGAGCATCATTTACATTTACATTTACAGCATTTAGCAGACGACCTTATCCAGAGCGACTTACAGTTGGTACAGTCTTACAATCCAAGCAGTTGTGGGTTAAGGGTCTTGCTCAAGGACCCAACAGTGTTTGGCAGAGGTGGGATTTTAACCCTGGACCTTCTGGTCCAGAGTCCAGTACCTTACCCACTAGGCCACCACAGTCCCATCACAATGGGGAAGAAAGGTGATTTAAGAGACTTTGAACATGGCATGGTTGTTACTGCTAGACAGGCTGTTCTGAGTATTTTAGAAACTTTTCACACAGCCATCTCTATGGTTTACAAGAACGGTCTGAAAAAAGAAACTATCCAGTGAGTGGAAGTTCTCTAGGTAAAAATGCCTTGTTGATGCCAGAGGTCAGAGGAGAATGGCCAGACTGGTTTGAGCTGATAGAAAGACAAGAGTAATTCAAATAACCATCCGTTACAACTGAACAGAAGAGGGTGTCTGAATGCATAATATGTTGAACATTGAACCAGATAAGCAAGTAGTGGGACTTTGGTAGCCTAGCGATTGAGGTACTGAACAATGGACCAGAGGGTCCAAGGTTCAGATCCCATCAAGCTGCCAATCCTGCCAAGCTACCACTGCTGGGTCCTTGAGTGAGGCCCGTAACCCATGATTTCTTGGATTGTAAGACTGGATAACTTGAAAGCTGTTCTGGATAACAGCGACTGCTAACTGCTGTAAAAGTAAATGTAATATGCTACAGGAGCAGAAGACCACACTGAGTGCCAATCCTCTCAGCTAAGAACAGGCAGCTGAGGCTACAGTTCGCACAGGCTCACCAAAATTGGACAATAGAATATTGGAAAATGTTGTCTGGTTTGATTAGTCTAAATTTCTGCGTTGGCATTTGGAAGGTAGGGTCAGAATTTGGCATAAATCACATAAAGGCACGGATCCAGTCTGCTTGTATCAACACTTTTCAACTGCTTCTTTTATACTGAATGTAGCATTAAGAGAGGCATAATTAAATAAAATACAGACAATTAAGAACAGGGACACAAGTAGCAAAGTTGAGCCAACTAAGAGGTCCATCTGAGGAGTCACTTCTACTCAAAATTCTGCTGAGAATATACTGTAGAACCTCTGTGTTTCACTGACAAAACAGTACAACACAGAACATGGAAAAAAGTACAACTGCCCTTAAAATCTCATAGAATTAGGCAACTGATACAGTATAATGTTCTGTGTAATAACCCTATCTATAGTAAACAATACTTACTTATAGCACACAGTACTAGTTGTGACTGTAACGTCCAGATAACTGAGACATCACATATGTTTATAGACCGCATATAATGACTTATGCAAACACTTCTGCACCCTTGGCCAAATGACTGATTTTCTTGATTTTCTAAACAGTTCTTACTTCATTTGACTTCTATCAAAGTGCATAAAACAATGAACTTGTCTAGTGGTGGCTTAAATAAATGTTATAAACTTGTGATGAGAAATAGAAGATTCAGTTTTATATACAGAATTTTGAGCACCCCTGGTCAAATGTTTTGTTTTTGATTTTTCAATGAAACTAATGAAAAAGATTTTTCAATGGAACAAACGTAATTATAGCAGATTTCTGTAAATGCTATTGTACAGTTTTTTTAATGTCATGTGCAAAAGATTGAGCAGATTATTAGGTGATACCTTGTGCTTTTGTAAGGTCCAAAATGCAACTGATTCATTCTTGCTTCTCTAAAATTGCAAAATAATTAGTATACTTAAGCTTGTTCCATTTTTCATTTACAAAACATACAACTGACCAGGGATGCCCAAACAGTTGCATAAGACTGTATTACAGAAACTCCATTTGAGTGTTTATCCCTCAGCATTTGCCCTATGTCCTGGAATCACTTCCCTGAACAGATAGTAAGCTTCACCTACCAGTAAGTTTGTGTGTACGGTCATGGATTAAAGATTGGAGGCAAACGGTATATGGCAAGCAGGTGACGCTATTGCTCTCGTTTCCAAGAGATGAAGCTAAAGTGAGCAGAACATGGTCAGGAGAAAGGAGAATACTAATTCAGCAGTAAGGGTAAGGAGAGTAAAGTGGTCCAGACAGTAGCCAATCCCAAAGCAGCGCTGTGTGAGGTGACGTCGCTTGTTTTAGGCGCAGAGGCACATCGCATTAACTGCACGGATCCAGTGCGCACCACCACTGACCTCCTGACGGACACCAGGGAGCTTCAGAGCTGCTCTGACTCCGGCGTTCACTCGCTAAAGTGAGGATTACATGGTCATCTGGTGTCGAGAAGAGGTCCTAATGGTCTGAATAGTCAGAGAAGTGTGAGAGGACAAACATATGGGATCCAGTGAGGTCCAAACTCCTGAGCTTTGTAGAAACTTTCCGGTTAAGATCTGAGACAGAACGAGACTGTGGCTGTTAGAACAGCACACTTTTTTTATTGAGAAAACTCAACGAGGCATGCTCAAAACCAGATCCGGAATGCCCATTACGCACGGGCTTCATCGCGTTTACTTCGCGTCGGAAAGTGTGTAATATCTCAGGACGTGATTGGTTGATTTCTGCTGTCTTTATTGTACTGTATCAGCTAAGTAGAGATCTGGACCCGAAGTGTCATTGTGGATGTACAGCGGTACCATGAGTGATCATTTGTACCGGCGCGGTGCGCAATCGGCGCCCAGCGGATTTACCTTAGAAACAGTCATGTCCTGCGATTTCTAACAAAGTTCGTCTGCTGTCGATATGGATACGAATAAAGTCATGATGATATTCTTAGCGTTCTGGATTTTGTTTCCTCTTCTGGGTAAGTTTGCATGAAAGTACTTCAGATGCACAGAAGGGCGCGTGTTAAATCTCTTATAATTTGCCATGTAAAAAAGATTGATTCATATAGCCTACTTACTCTTGTTCAGTGTTTTTCTGTAGGGCATTTACCATGAAACACACAAGTCGTTATTTATTACTGCATGAATACTTCGTTTGGAATTTATAGTATTACCAGTCCAATTAATTATTACAAATTACGGCGAAACTATATTTAAAATGTCTGCATTTCTACTTCACAGCCACTACAGACAAAAACCTTACGGGATTTATCCTTTATCATTAGCTTCTGAGAAGTCTTAAACAAATCATCAGTTCACATTACTTTCATTTTCATTCATTATGCATAATACATATTCCTAAATAATATTATATGTCATCATATATTTTGTAAACTATAACAATAAATAATATATAGAGTAAAATTATTATTAATTATTAGATTATAGCCTTAGTCAAACTAAGGCAATGTAACTTTTGAAAGCAAATGATGGTGATGATTCTGTTTCTCCTATTCTCATAAAGTCAAACATTATAATCTGCCCTCAAACAAAATCTATCCTAAAGTATCCCAACTATTTGAGTGGGCGAAATGCACACTTGCTATCTTAAGGCCACACTATTCAAAATAAAACGTGTTCATTGATTGGATACTGAACCAGAAGAGAAGTAACTAGTTCTTCCCTGTTAGCCAATCTGAGTGCAGCTTTTAGGACTGATTTATTCTGTTTGAATGTGTTGTTGATAGTCAATAATGATAGAAAATAAGTTCCATTCATAATTAACGTTAACTAAGACAGACGCACTGGACTCGGCAGGACTCCACAACAATCTCTGAGTCCACCTTACCCTGAGACTGAGACAAGACAGAGTCCAAATAAGGCGAGACCGAGACGAGACTGGACTTGAGTAGTGCAACACCATCTAACAGTGTATAGCATGAAAAATGTATTAAATCAAACTTGATTGAGTTCTCAAGCTCACCCCTGTTACTCCCTGAATTGACATCAATACAGAAAGTAATATTTTGCAATGTATTGCATATAAATACCTGTTGTCGAACCTTATCAACATATAAGCATTTATTAAAATGTTGATCTTTTTTTATCATGGCTTGTAATGTATCCTTACCAGATACTTCCAAAAGAGATAGAGATGTAAACATACACTGATTACTACTGTTTACTGCAACTACATTTTCCATTCTGGTAGAGGTTATCACTTAATATGATATGTGGTCTACAAAACTTTAGGACTTTGAATAACCACTTGGAGCAGCAAAGAACATTTATTTGTTTCAGATGAGTCTTCAAGTAAAAATACCTCAAACCATTTGAAGAACTTGGATAATGCTGATTATAAGAGTGTGTACTATATAAAGTATTATTGCAGATAGGGTTAGGGGTATGCTCCACACATATTGGTTTATCAAGAACAATCCATGAATGTACATCCCTGAAGAATACACTCACCAGCCACTTTATTAGGTACACATTCTTGTTTCTACACTCATTTTCCATTTTATGACCTCCATTTACCATATCAAAGCACAATTACAATTACAGACTGTAGTCCACCTGTCCATCTGTACATCAGGACTTCATCAGATCAGATGCTATTTGTGTGGTGGATCATTCTCAGCACTGCAGTGACACTGACATGGTGGTGTTGTTTCTGTGTTGGGCTGGTTTGAGTGGATCAACACCTCAGTGTCATTGCTGGACTGACAGTAGTCCACCAACCCAAAAATGCCCATTCAACAGCATCTTGTAGGCAGCATCCTGTGAATGTTGATGAAGGATTAGAGGATGACTAACACAAACTGTGTAACAACAGATGGGCTTCAGTCTCTGACTTTACGTCTGCAAGGTGGAGCAATATGGTAGATGTGTCTAATAGGGTGCAAAGTGAGTGAACACAGTGTTCAAACCCAGCAGCACTGCTATGTCTGATCCACTCATATCAGTGCAACACGTATTAACACACCACCATCACATCGTTGTCATGGCAGAGCTAAGAATGATCCACCACCCTAAGAGTATCTGAGCTATGGTGGTCCTGTGGGGGTCCTGACCATTAGAGAACAGAGTAAAGGAGACGAACAAAGTATGTAGAGAAACAGGTGGACTATAGTATGTAATTGTAGCACTACAAAGTGCATCCATATGGTAAGTGGAGGTGACCAAATGAACAGTGAGCTTAGAAACAAGGGGGTGTATCTAATAAAGTTTTTGGTGAATGCATATTTGACAATGCATCACTTGTCCAACTAATTTGTACCAAATAATCTACTAGAATAAGACCATGAAGCACTACATAACATCTTGTCTGTTTAAGAGGGTTTCCTAGGAACCGAGGAGCTGCTTGCCTGAATGTATACTGTATAAAATATTGTGAAATTTGTTTTCAGTTCTATTGATTGCTTAAGCACTTTGAGGCTTTACATATTAAATGAACTCTTGTTTTGTACAGATGTACTGCATGTGTCAGTATGTGCTGAGCTGGTGCAGACCCGTGCACCCCGGCCGGACTGTGTTCGGGCGCATGAGCAGTGTTTGGGCCGGTATGGCTGCAGTGCCGCTTTTCGCACAATGAGGCAGTGTGTGGTGGGAACAGCTGGCAACTTCTCTGCACTTGCCGAGCCTGAGGCGCAGGACGAATGCCGGAATGCCATGGAGGCCATGAGACAGAGCTCTCTGTATAACTGCAAATGCAGGAGAGGGATGAAGAAGGAGAAGAAGTGCCTGCGCATCTTCTGGAGTGTTTACCACAGTTTACAGGGTGGGTATGATAACTGTTTGGGTTAAGATCATAATTAGACCCTTACATATGGAGTGTACATATAACGTGCAATTAGAGCACTCTGCAGTCAAGTGTATGTATTTAAAGTGCATATTGACCTTGAATTTAAGAACTTTTAAGGCATCATCACTAATTAAGAAGGGCACTCTTGAACAGCACATTTACATCTAAATGAGTCTTATGCATCTGCAAGCTGCGTTCATGTATGTAATTTGGAAGTGAACAATTCAGCCTTTTGGCTCCTTTCCTGGTGTTATTTTCTACTGTGCTAATTGAGTTGTTTGTTCTCATTTTCCAGGCAATGATTTGCTGGAGGACTCTCCGTACGAGCCAGTGAACAGCCGTCTGTCTGACATATTTCGCCTGGCTCCAATCCTATCAGGCAAGCACACTGTGGATGTACCATGACTTGCTGAAATATAAAGTTTTATATAGTGGCATTATCACAGACTAGGATTCTGAATGTCTTTAGGCCGTGTGGTCATTAGAACCTTGTAGTTTTC